>JAZGTK010007807.1:0-18966 GCA_036877625.1 Ambastaia sidthimunki
AACATTGTTTAGTCAATCTAGGTAAAGAAAAAAAATGGCTGATAAAATAGTTGTAAATAAGAAAACAAAAGAAGGGGAGAAAGGGGTAAAAAGATTCTAACACAACAAGGTAGAATGCTATTAATAGACTATATGGAACCACTGGATTTAAAATGTTGTAAAAAGGATGAGTTGAATATTATTGTATTTAAGATAAAAGGGTTTAGTATAGACTTAACCCCATCTCTTACTTATTCAGTATGGGCAGGAGAGGTGACAGCAACAGGTCGTGAATTTCATTTGGGGAGCCCATGGAGTTTTGAGCTATTCAGCTTGGGAAAAAACATCATTTGGACAAAAAGCAATAGTTGGTGGAAGAAAACAAAAAGAGGCCTTGAGTTATATTTCAAACCATTGACTAGCAGACACATTGTGATCATTTTAAAATATTTGAGACGGTCTAATCAAATCTCATAAAGGTGACAAGTCCTCCGCTCAGCAAAAAGTCCAGGTAGAAATCAGGGGTCGGGTTCTTTTAGTGGCCCTCGTCTGATGAGCCTGGTGAAGATTAGCTAGTAATCAGTAAGTGCTGGGATTAGAGAGGTGGATCACCTAAACAAACAAATAAAATAAATAAACAGTGCAACAAGTATAACTGAAAAGACTTATTCTTAAAAAGATGACAACTACAGTAGAGTTTTTGGCTTCCAAGAATCCAGCCTGCATGGAAGCAGGGGGAATGCTCGAAAAAATGGGCTGAGAGAACAAAAAAATTGGCTACTAAATGGCCAGCAGAGGGAACATTTGATGTGGGAAAGTGTAAAGAGTCTGGGGTCTGAGGGAAGAGCTGGAACCATATAAGGAGAAACTGAAAACATCAACCCCAATGCCTTGGTTAAGACAAAAAGAAGAGACTACGAGTGAGTCACCTACTTTTCGTTATCTGACAGGAGCACTCAGAGAATTAGAGGAGTGCCACAGACACTTAACACCAGTTCCTGAAAATCTAGAAAACTATCCAGCAGAGGAGCGTGGAGGCAAGTCTGGAAGAAGAGCGACACCTGCTGACCCTTTTATGAAAAGACTGGATGAAATGGAACAAAGAGCCAACAGAACAAGAGAAAGGATGGAACAGGCCTTGGGTGCATTGAAACAAGACCTGGATGATTTAGAAAAAGGATGTGAACCAGTGATGCCACACCCAAGCCCACATATTTATGTCCAGCAGACACTGGTCCTGGACACTGGTCCTGCAAGATCTGGAGTATCCAGAGGATCGATTTCAAGTCTTCCAATCACAACGACAGAAAGAAGAGGAGCTCAGGGGTCTTAGTCTCGGCACTCTAGTGCAATGATTTAAATGATACCAAGTTGTACTTCCTTCTAGCTGTACTGCTGTTGGGGTTGCTCCAATGACAGTATATGGGCCTTCCCTTCTTGGTTCATTCCACCTTCGCCTAAATACTCTTAAATATACTTGATCTCCAGGTGTTATGGAACAGGGTACTTCTTCTCTTGGGCCTCTACTTTGCTCTTGTGCATTAATGGCTTCATGGATGGCTGTTAATTGCTTCATGTATGCTCTTAACTCCATTTGCAATTGTTCAAGAGGTGGTCCATCATAAGGACCCCTCAAATATGGGACTGGCATTGTTCTGCCCATCAACATTTCATGTGGCGTCAAATCTGTTATTCTGTTGGTTTGCATACGATAACTCATCAATGCCAGGGGCAAAGCATCTACCCAGTTTTAACTTTGTATCAGCACATTTTATTTAGCTTTGCTTTGAGAGTCCCATTGACTCTTTCAACCATCCCTTGCGATTGTGGATGGTAAACGCAGCCTAGCTTTTGTTTTATCCTCAACTGTTGTATTACTGTCTTTACTGTTCTTTGAATAAAGGCTGCTCCATTGTCTGGGCTAATTTGAGATGGTATGCCAAAGCTGGGAATGACTTCTCTTGTTAAGAATTTGATTACTGTTTGAGCTCCCTGATCTGTTGATGGAACTGCTTCAACCCATCAAATAAATCGGTCAATTATTACCAACAAATATATTTTTCCTCTGACGGATCTTATCATATCTACATAATCCATTACTAAATGTTTGAATTATCAAAGAACGTTATCAAAGACCCCACTCATCCAACACACATTTTCTTTGACCTCCTCCCCTCTGGCAGGTGCTACAGACCCTTGCGCACTAAAACAACCAGACACAAGAACAGTTTCTTTCCCATTGCCATCACCCTTCTGAACTGCTGGACAGTTCTTCCCACTTTTAGTAACCCAATTTTTCACTACATACTGCACTGTATCTTATTATAATCCCATCATGTATCTTGCAAATTACACTTGCACTATCACTTGCACCTTACCCAAGCCCAATATCTCACTTCATCTGTACATTACCTTTATATTACTGCCTTATTTGTATTGTGTATTTGTAGAATATGTGTACTATATGTATATTATGTTATTTGCCTTTTGGTCTCTGTTTTACAGTTTGTCTATACATCATTATGTGTTTATTGAATGTTACACCACTACATGTTTATTAAGTCACTACATGTTTATATGTTCAGTGTTAACATCTACCAAGTCAAATTCCTTGTATATGTAAGTATACTTGGCCAATAAACCTGATTCTGATTCTGAATGGTCCTTCTGGGACTGGTATATGGCCAATTGGTGCAGATGCTAATGTTTTCTAACGTTGTTTTGGGCACAAACTTCACACTCTGATAAATACTCATCTACCATTGCTTGTAAATAAGGCGACCAATAGCCTTGCCGCTTTATTTTAATTATTTAACCACTGTAACTTAAAGCTTGTAGTTTCACACCCAGGTTGCTCCAGAATGACAGTGTATTAGATATACAGTAAATTATCTGCGATTTGGGAAGTGTCTGCTAAAAAACAAGTGATTGAATACATCAAGGTCAAACATCATGGCAAGAAACTCTAGCATTTTTTTTAAACAGACATGTTACCACCAGGTTCATGAAGTAACACTGTTTCCTCCCAGCTCATTCTTTCCTCCAGGCACACACCCAACAACTTAAATACAGCCAGACATCCGTGCAAAAACACACACACTGCGACAACGCCAGCTGAGTTGGCAGGATGGACAGACTCGCTGTATCCATAGCAACCCTTCTCTGAACAGTCCATCTCGGTGGTTTCAAGGGATGCCTGGATTTTCCAGAACTGACATTTCAACTGGTTCAACTTCCAGGCAATCACGTACAGAGTCAAACACCTAATCTCTTTTTTCTGGACTCTGTTTAAGTTAAGGCACAACATCTAATCCCTCATTTTTTCTAAGAGGCCAGTGAAACAAATGAACAGGGCATCCAGAATTAAAAAGGCCTTTAAGAAGGTAAGACATGTAAAGAGGAGAAAAGCAAGACACAAAACCAACAGTAATGAGTTAAACTGTCCATAACACACAAACATGTGCACAGACACACACATCCCTTACAATCTCATTAACTCACTGAAAACAAAAGCAAATAAAATCCAATGATGTCAGAACTAGCAGATCTATTTCATGCTGAATGCCAAGGTTGACTTGCTCACCACACATGAAACAACTTTATCAATTCCAGGCATCATCGACTCACCCAATGTCATCGCGGTAGACACGAGAGATCAGCACCTCGCCCTTGTGATTGTAGATGAAGAGTCCTCCAATCATGGTGGTGATCTCGCTTAGTGTTCACAAGCCATGCTGAAAAACTGCATAAAGGAATCAAGAACCAGCTGTCAGTCACTGAACACATAAAGAGAGAGAACAATCATTTTCTGACAGCGAGTACAGAATGCATGACTCAACACAACCTTCCTTCATTTTCTGAGCTCAACAGCCTCATTTCCAGTTTACTCTCACAGTATGGTAAGAAGTATCTCCACAGAAGAAGAAATGACATGAGGTTCAGTAGGCTAAACGATGAGAGATTTCTTCAAAATCACAGACCTTTGAATTAAAGGCAGGGTACGTTTTTTCCAGAAACATTTTTTGTTATACTGGTTGAATGTTTTTTCACATCCTGATAGCAATCACTAAGTGTTCATAATATATTCATGTGTGTATATATATGTTAACATGTATATATATATGTGTGTATGTGTTCTGTGGAATGCGTATAAGCATAAAATGTTCATCCAATTGTTGCATTTGGCCTAAATGCAATGACAGGATGTCCTACTTGCCTGTCAAACTATGAATGCATTCATGTCTTGAAGGGGGCGTGGTTTTGGATAGCACTCTGAAAAGTGGGTGGGATCTCGTGCTTTTAAAGCTAGCTTGCTATTACTAGCCTTTCAGAAATTGCCTACTCTACCTTTAAACACTAACAGACCAATTTTGTTTCTCCTTCTTAGGTAGTTATGATGGCTTTGATTCTTCTGACCTATGAGCCCTGGTATTTCTATATGTAACACAGGATGTGTAATTAGCGTTATTGACACATAGACCCAACTTGTGAATGCAGTTCTTTAGCCAAAATAAATATTTTAGCTCTTATGACATATAAACATAACACAGTCACTGAGACATAGGCATCTGTCTGCAGGACCTCTGCCCTTGACCCAAGCATGCTAGAATCAGGTAAATAGCTATTTGACTTGAGTGAAGTACATATCAGTCTACATTGTTTTATATTAAACAATATCACGTCTTAGGTGAAAATTAACATGTTATAAAGTCTGACCAATACAGTAAATATTTATATTAATGTTTTCATAATTTTATATGTTTTTATATGTTGTCATAATTTCGACTATGGTGTCATTTCTCAGGCTCTGCAGCATCCATCCACTGCTGATGGGGAGAAAAAACACTGCACAAAGAATCATAGTAAGGTTGAACAATAAAGTATTATTATTATTTTTCTTTTTAAATAAATATATATTTTCTCGAGCTTTCTATGCAGCATTTATCATGTCCGCGGATGGAGACTCTGAGCAGTGCACTGCGACTGTCTTAAAAACACAATAAACACCGTGTATAACCATACATACACACGTTTATTACCTGTTTATGTCATGCCAATAATTTTAAAACACAGCTTTTATTTTTTTAATTCAAATGTAAGGTTGAAATGGACGGAAACAGTGTAAAGGTATGTCGCCGTTAGCCGCAGCTCTTTACATTAAAACGGGAAAATGTCACGATTTGAGACGTCTTAAGTGACGTTTTCTTTTATTGACTGAATCAAACTATTCAGTCTTATTTATTGAAAATAACTGTATTACTAAATATCATGTAAAACAATACGCAACCGGCTGGTTAAGCTAACTAACTAGCCCTGTCCGGTTGTGTCACGACTGAGGTAACCGGTAGATTTTACTCACCTTTGTAAGTGCGTGTCAGTCTTTGCACCGGACTGGCTCTCAGGACACAGATGTGTTGGGACACGACTGGAAAAGAGAGTGATCGAGGCTGTTCGGTGTGTTCGCCGTGTTTCAGACTGCGGTGACCGTTCTCTCGTGAATCCAAGATGTCGCCCGCTCCTCCCTCCGTCTGCAGCCGTCAGCTGACAAGCACACTCTATGACAGACACCCTAAAACACGATTCACTCACACAAACCCTAAAACATTCACTCACACTCTAAGCCTGATTCACTCACACAAACCCTAAACATTCACACACTGAAACACGATTCTCTCTCTCTCTCTCTCACACACACACACACACACTACATGATTCACTCAAACCCACTCTAAACCATGATTCACACCCAAACACTAGAACCTGATTCACTCACTTTATAACCCAATTCACTTACACCCTAAAACCCAGTTTCACTTGGAACCCAACTCACACACCCCAAAAAACAATATAGCCCAAAACCTGATTCCCTCACTCACCCTGAAACCCGATTCAATCACAAGTTAAAAACACAGTTCACTCACACCTTTAAAACACTCCTTACAAAAAGTACTTCGGTAATACCAAGGTAAAGTAATACTATCCGGTATTCCTTTGATATAGAGCTGAGCGGGACTAGTTGTTAAACACTTACAATTAAATGTGTAAACTTTTAGGTGTTTTAGGCCAAATACGTTGACTTTCAATTGTGTAGAATACTAACACAGTATAATAGACATACTTTTCTCTTAAGTATACACCTCTTGCACTGTCATACAAACATGCTTAAATACGCCCCACCCAGGCCACCCACCAAGCAATGATTTCATCTTTATATATAAACCTAAACAAATACGCGTATGTAATATTTTTCAAGAAAGGCCCCTTGAGGGAGATTCAGAAATGTAAATAACTGCTATTATTACATGTAATTATAAATACTGACAAAGCATCTTATGTATATACTTTATAAGCAGGCTGCATTTAATTTCTTCTATGTTGTGTAAAACAAAAGGCATTGTTTGTTCTTTATTACTGTGGAAGAATCAAAGAGTTTCTGGAAAACCATAAAGACTGACAGACTCCATTTTAAGCAATAAACTATTTATAAATAAAACAATTTGTTTTGTGTTGTCATAAAAGAGTGTACAATAGGTATTCAATTAAACCATTTAACACTGTTATTCTGTTTCCAGTAATTAAAACTGTGATATTTGTATCTAAGAAACAAGAATGGTTTACAGAGAAACAAACAGAAAATATACAGAGTGCTGATAGTTAAAGATGACAAAACATTAACATATTAAGTACTGTGTTGTTCAGAGAGGAGTGAGCGACTGAAGAGAGTTTTTGTATCCATTAAATTATAGTGCATAATATTCATTCAGGTGTGTATGCTGGATCATATTTAAATATTAAAATGATTTATTTTAAATCTACTGAACATTAGCATGGGAGATGCTGTTTAAATATTATAAAATGTAACAGTATGTTACTTGTTCAGTATGGGAGTAGTGACCCTCACCCTTAGTGACCCTCACCCTCACATACCAGTAAGAACTTTAGGTCTTACTGGTATGTAATGCCCACAGTTTTTAACAATCAAATAAGGTAAAACCAAGTATTTCTTTCTTTTTGAATTTTGTACATTACTGAGGTAAAATGAGTTGTGAATACCATTTCATGTTGTCTTTAATTTGAACATGTTTAATTAAATTTTATTCAAAAAGCTAGGCAAACTTAAAGCTCTCGTTAGTTCTCACTGACTCTCCACAATTGTTAGCAGAAATAAAAAAACAACAGACATAAATATAAAATAAATTCTATCTTTTGATAGTGTTTCTCTTTTTCAATCATTAAAAATGATTCCGGTACATCCTTTAAAAAGTAAAATATAATAAAGCAACCACACATCCATCCCATGTCTCTCACTCTTTCTCACCCTCTCTGGATATTTTCTTTGATTGTAGTTCATCTTTGAAAAATGGGTTTAGCTTGAGGTTAATAAATTGGACAAAATATGAAAATGCAGGTATGTAAAAACTACACAAAATCAAAGCATTCACTTTCACTCTGACTCCACCACTGCATCCCACCCAACTGTAATCAGAGACCTCCAATCTCAGAGGGCATCATGGCATACATAAGCATTTCATCTGTCCCAGTCTTCTTCACTGAAGAAACTACGGGCCACGGACACAGGAGGGACAACAGGGAGGACACTCATTACACTCCTTTACCAACCTAATTAAAAGATCGTCCTCCTATGAGTTTTTGTTCTTTATATCACATTGTTTGAGTGTGCGAGTCGGCCCTCCCGGTCACATGATCACATGACATCAACAAAGAACTCACTGGGGTTTCCCATGGCCATGCAGAAAGACTGGCGTGAAGCTGTGAGTTCAGGAGGCACTGAGGACAGGTCTTGGCCAGGAGGTGAGCCCGGTGTCGCCGTTACGGGTGTCTGAGTTTCAGAGGGAAGACCGGGTGGTCCACACGCCTGGCTCTGAGTGTGAGAATGGGTGCTGCGAATGCTCCGGATGGTGTGTATGCTACGAACGCTGTGTTCGCTAGCAGGCGTTACTGAGCGCTCACTGGGAGCTTTCTCTCTTTTTTCTGACTCGCTTCCACTGCCCCCGGATCTGCCTCCAGACTCCCGCGTCCCAGCCACCGTGTTTGCATCGTTTTTGCTTCCACTGCGATTTGAGCCACTGCTACGACTGCCTGTAATTACAATTATAGAAAGGAAAAGTGAAACTGCCATGTCACAATGTGTCACACTGTATTTCACTATTAAGATGCACCGATGTATTCTAACCAACACGAACATGTTGGCTATAGCATGAAAAAGGCCAATATAACAAACTGATTATGAATTACTAATTAATTAATGTTTATTAATTAACTGCACGAAGGCATGAGTGGTATAATGTCTGTTGCATAAATCCACATTATTTCTGTGGGTAAACACTTTAATTATTAAATATAAAAATTAAATATGATCACTCAACACTAACACATGTATTTTGGAAAAATGTGTGATAAATGTAAAAATAAATTGACATATATAATATCAAAATTGATATAATATTATGCATATTATATATATATGATATCAGTGTAATATTGATATTATACTGATTTCATATCATATCAGTGTTGAACAGCTGTTCATTGGTATCGTTATCAGTGCATTCCTGCTTAGTATTAAGGTTCCCAGAACCTCAAAACAATCTTACCTTCACTGTGCGGGCTGCCAGCACTGCCTCCCCCAGCAGTGAGGCTGTTGCTGGGATCGTGCACAGGGTGAGGATTATATGGATGAGGGATGGGGTACTGATACGGGAAAGATAGTGGCCAGGGAGCTACCCCGGGGTGGGGCAACGGAGCAAGAGTGTCCTGGTCAGACGCCCCACTAGAACCATCATGATCATGCAATGTGAGACTGGCCATATCTGAGACACAGGAATATACGGAAGGGAAATAAATCGATAAAAGATACATTAATAAGTGGAAAAAACTAAAAATTTGAAAACTCACTGCCGCAGAGATCACCAAAGATGTAATAGCACTGTTCAGAGAAGGTGATTTTGTTGACTGTGTGGCGGATATAACCAGCTTTCAGCAGGTTGCTGGCATATTTGCGAGCCTCTCGCCGGTCAGTAAAGCCCTCGACATGATGATAGAGCCAATCCACCACATCTGAACCTGAGGAGAATAGACAAATATTTACCTGTGAACATATTTTGTGGGCTCAAAACAGCAACAGCAAAAATTATACTTTAAAATCTAATTATACTTTAAAATCAAGTTATTGAGAAAACTTCCCAACACAGATGTTTATCACATTTACTATATTCCACTTATGTTTATGTAACAGAAAATGTCCACATACTTTTTTCATTTTAAACAACAGTTAAATTGTTAATCGTCTTACACTTTAAGCTTAATTTTGTAAAATGTTCTAGTTGAAATGTGTGCTTGCTTTCTTGTTCCAGCATCTAGTTGAATTGTATCTGTAAGGTAGACCTCTATTTATTTATAAGGTAACAAACTAAGGAGTTACACACTCAGTGTACTGAGGTGCTGAATCTATTTCTCTGTACACACAAGCTGCTATAAATCTTTACGCAAGCTGATCTGCTAATAATGGAGAAGCATTCAATTACTGACATATTGATGTATTTCACAGTGGATCCCAATAGATATCAACTACTGAAATGTACCTTCAGTATTCATCCAACAAACTTAACAGCAGCATTAAATGTGCATGAGTGTTAAAGTGCATTCAGCAGCTGTCTATGTTGATCAGCTCTGTAATTCATTGTCTGTTAAATCTAAAGACTAATGTTTTTATTTAGGAGTCAGAGACCCTACAAAAAGTATTTCCAATATTCCAAGTTCATTAGCTCATTATGAAGCCCATGCGATTTTGAGTGTTTCATTTGACCTATGAAGGCGTTGGGGATGGTGATCTTCAGCCACATCCTGTCTCGCACCTCCAGTCCTGACTCTGCTGATGCCATCGCTTTAGCTACTGTCGCCATGTCACTATGAATGGACAGGTGGAATTCCTCAAACCCTGCAAAAGTCATAAAAAGTTTGAAGTTGCACAGCAGTTCCAAAAAATAATAAAGAAGAGCTCTTTGAAAACATGAAGATGTTATAGCCATTATCAACTGATAAGGAGGTTAAGGGTTTGCAAACATTACTCTGACATGGATAAATCAATCTAATGTTTTTTAGTTTTTTATTCAAATGCTTGTGCTTAATCACTAATATTTTTAATTACACACTCAGTTGTTAAGGGCTATGATCAACAACACAGTAAGCCGTGGATTGGCAGATGAAGTCCTTCTCAGGCAACAGGAAGACAGCAGGCACAGCAGAGGTGGATTATGGGAAGGGAGGGTAAAAGACTTACGCTCAGTCTCTGGAATGGAGCTTGTGATGGAGGAGCTGGTGGAGGTGATTGTGCTCATGGAAGGGCTCATACCGTACACCGGGTACGCCCCTGTCATCGCGGCGGTGTGGGACACCCAGGCAGCAGGGTCTATGGGACGGATCGGCTCACCTGAAAAATACAGGGGGGATTCAATGAGTGAAGAGATGTCTGGTCAATGTAAATGCTCCCAAAAACAGTCAAAAAGCAAACAAGACATTATTAAAAAACTCCAAAATTTCATTAGATTTACAAAGTTCGAAATTGTTTTAAAATAACATGTATTTATTTGGCTTCAAAGTATTATTTGTTGAATAATAGTTTCACTTGGAAGTAAATTGGGTTATGAAATCCTTTTATGTTCATTTTAATTTTGGGATGTATCCCAGTGTACACCTACTTCGTGGAAGGGTGAAACAGCTACGCGGGTTTGGATCCCAACATTTTGCAACTGTCAGCGTGATGGGGCTGTAAATATAAACACAAGTCAGTATCGCCACAAACTCCTTTTGTCGATTCTAAACTCTCTCTAAACCAGACATAACATCCTCTTACCCAGGTTTATGAACTATTTCTCGCAGCACCCTTACTGCATCATCATTACTCATGTTCTCAAAGTTTATATCATTCACCTGCAACATAAAAGCACATCTTAGACATGCCACACAACAGCAGAGAACCAGGAGAGTTTATCACAGACCAACACAAAATAACTGACCTGCAGAAGCATGTCACCCGGTTCAATGCGCCCATCAGCAGCCACTGCTCCACCCTTCATGATGGAGCCGATGTAGATACCTCCATCACCCTTCTCATTACTCTGCCCCACTATACTGATACCCAGAAAATTATACTTCTCTATATCAAGAGAAATGGAAGAAACAAACAGGTCTAAATTTTAATATGTGATCCTCCAGAAGCTACATTTGTCCAAACTGTAGACCCACAGATATATGTGCACATACTCACCCATGTTTAATGTGACAGTAATGATGTTCAGAGACATGGTGGAGTCAGTTACACTGCTGAATGACGAGGACTGAAGAGGTCGAGAGAAGGAAGAGAGATGAGGACAAATCCAAAGACACAACAGTTCAACACTGACTACAGAGACAATGCATGTCTATCAGGCACAGTAAGCTCACCCTCTCCATCCTGGGTGCTTTGGGTTTCCGTCTGCGCCTGCGATGGCGTCTCATGAGCCGGGAAGATGTGCTCTGCTCTGTAGAGCTGCTAAACCTGAGGTGACATCACCAATGACAGCATGCTTAAAAAAACTGCTCGCTATAGGACTGTACATATAATGCATGTTACAGTCCCCTCAGTTCTGATTGGATCTGAGGGTCATGTGACACTTGTTGGCCAATCCTCTGTAGTACTGTAGCATTACAAAGCATTACCTTCATGGTGAAAAAATACATTTTCATATATAAGCATAAGAGTTTAGTTTTACTTAATAATTTTTCATGCTCTCTCTGACTCTTGGAAATGAACATGTTGTGTTTGTACCTGTACTTTTAAGATTTCTATATGAAAATGTCCTTTATTGTGATTGTTTAACCTCTTTTGCAGGTGAAAAACATTAGTAATTTACTCTGTTAATCATCAGGGCAGGTCAAGATGCTAAACACTGAACAGGAATTTATAAATATAGAAATCATGCAAATTTACTGATTCTGATTCAGTACGATTTCTCATTCACACCCTGAACATTAATATGTAAACGTGGGTCATCATGTCTAATGTATTCGTTTTTGCGTCATCACACCTACGACAATTAAATGATCCATTTTTGCAAATTAGTTTTTGCTATAAACATTATGGCTAAAAAGCATATCACATTTTATTACTGATGAGCAAGAAAAGTCCTGTTTTCTATTACATGGTCCATTTGTCACAGTGGGAATTCTAACCAGCTCTGTTTAAATGCTAAAAAAAAATTTTTTTTAAATTGAGTTTTTTTTTTTTCAAAAACTCAATTAAGAAAAGACATTCTCAGAGATTGAAATGTGCTATTATTTCACCTGCTAGCAGAGTCGTCTTCCTCTGAGTCAAAGAAGCTAGTGGTGTCCAGCTCACTGCTCATCAGTGTTGAGGAGCTTTCGTAACCAGCGATGTCCGGCCTGCGGTCCGGCCGTGAGTGACCATTTAACCTGCCTCCTGCAGCACACGCATTAAACAGGCCTTATATTTCCTCTCCCACATATGTATTCCGTCTACTATTTATTTGATACAGAACAGAACAGACAGATGAACTCACCATGGTCATGTATGTCTTTCCTACGAGGCCTCTCTCTCTCCCTTTCCTTGTCTCTGTCTCTCTCTTTTTCTCTCTCTCTATCTCTGTCCTTCCGCACCGATGGACCCACCTCAGGCTCTGTGTCATTGCCCAGGTCATCCTGACTCCCAGCAGCATTCGCACTGGACAGAACGAGACCGATGGGAGAATGAGCAAAAAGTCAGACATTCAGAGAAAAAAACATTTTATTCAGGCTTTTAAAGCAAACCCTGTCAATTAATAATTTCTAATTTGTGAATTGCTCTTTTGAACTGGTTCTATGTAATGTTTAATTTATAAATCAAAGTGTTTGTAATTCATTTGACTGAATGTTTGTTTGTTGGGGGGAGTGATAGGTTGTAAACATAAACAGCTCGGAGACAATCAATATAAATAAAAACCCACTGATAAACAGCAGCAGTATTTAACAAAATATTTACTTCACAATCAAAAATGCTGCCTGTGAAATTCTGAAAACATTTTTGAATGCTGAATCTAACACTTTTTACTCACTATTTAAAGGATGTGAACAAATTGATTCACAGAAATGAACCAGATTCTACAACAATGTTGTCAATGCTATTATGAAAAGGTAAAGAACTTGAGCTGACGGTTTTATTCTGAATGCCATAGACATGCTGAGCAATATCATACTGTCACATCTCAGGAACTACAGTATTAAGCACTAATGCAACAATATGAAAAGCCTAATGGATCCATTACATTTTGGCAAGCTCTTCACTTCATTTTTACAGTCAACATTCATATGCTATATATTGTCATGAAAACTTAATCAAATTCAATAGCAACAAGAAGCAACAATCTTCCAAGACTTCCAAGGATTTAGTAAGCTGGAGTTCAAAGAAAATCACAGCTTCTCACTGATCATTACAACATGGTGGTGTTCCTACTCTCTGATTCTGTTTTTTATTTTAATTTTTTTGTTGACGTGTGAGGGGGCAGAGTATTTTTATTTGTGAGAGGGGATTCTTGCCGCTTGTTCTCATGTTCACCAACAGAGGGCGCTCATACGTTGCCGCTGTATTTTTCCTAAGTGCTGTTGGCCATGTTTCCAGCGACTTGATAATTAACCTTCACACACAAACATACTCACGCGGTGGGAAGCCACGCTGCCTGACAGACAGAACCGGAAACACACACACAGACAGGAAACACCAGCAGCACAAACAACTACCCACACGCATGTGGTTACACACAGATAAAAAGACCAATAATGCAAAAAACATACCTGAGGGAAAACCTACAGAACTTACACAAACACACAAAAAAATCTATACAGCAATTACGGCTACACAATTTTGTTAATTATCTATGATTTTATCATAGTGTAATTTTTATAATCAATATTGTGATTTGAACTGCAATATGATAACATTTCACATTTCACATGTCATATAGATATAGATTTTTTTCCATATTAAGCCTGGGGTGTTTCCAAACTGCAGAAGATGGTGTTTTGGGTGCCAGTATTCAGTATGAGATGTTGGTGCCCTCATCAAGGTTTTTAACTTTCTATTTCAGTTGTACACTGATGGAGAACCCTTGAGTTTCCATATGTTGTTGACAATAGCTTTTTATTTCAATGCTCTTGATTCCAAACTTGGACAAATGCTGATATTTTAAACCCCAGTTTGGAGTTCACCAGTAAAAATGTTTGGAATTATGAGAATGTGAACCTGGAGCTCTTTGCATGTTTTGAAGTAATGTTGGAAGCAAATGCAACATGAGTGGTGCTAATATTGAGCATGCAAGTATTGCGAACTCTTAGACGGATAAAGCGAATTAAGTATATTCTAAACACTGTATTATAAGCCCTATGCATGCTTGGAGTGTGTGCAGTAAATTACACAGAACAGAGTGCTGCCTATTCGCTGTGAAGCAAGCAGACCATGTACACTTATTTAATTAAAACCCAGCCTTTTGCAGTTTAATAATCGCTCAAGGTTCTATTGAAATTTTAAATCAATTACTTTTTCAGCTCTAAAAACAACGCTTTACCTTCAACTTATTCACTGGGGTCTTTCTTTCTTTTTACCACCTCCACATTCATATCGAAGCACTTAAAGCAATCACTGCCTTTGTAGGTATAACATTGATTAATGCATCTTTCTATGATGGCCTGTAGGGTAGATTGGACTTAAGTAATGAGGTCTGCACTTTATTGGAAAATACACACAAACCTTAACACACTCCCTGTGATCAGACTTATGTCATTAAAGGTATTGACATCCCAGCACACTGAGTGGGGACTCGGATTAGTTATTTGTTAGAAGAAACTGGTGCCGTTGAGACTGAAAGGTAATAAAGCCTTGTCAACATCAAGTGCCTCCTGTTTCTAACTACTGTATCTACTGGCTATATACTACACCTTATAACATTAGTTATAAGTAATAATTGATCATTTCCTTTCATTTCTTGTATTAATTTAAGTTACATTTTTTATATTGTATTATGTTTATATTGTTGGTTATTTTTAATTGCTTTCTTTATTTTGTTTTGTTCATATTTGGGTAATCTTTAATGCATAGTTTACCCCCCAATGTCATTCCAAATCTGTATGACTTTTTTGCTTCCAAGGAAAAAATAAGAAAAAGAAGATATTTTGAAATACGCTGGTAACCAAATAACATTGCCACACATTAAATTTCATTGTATGGACACAAAACCACCGAGTCATTTCTCAAAATATCCTCTTTTGTGTTCCTTGAAAAAGCCATACAGGTTTAAAATGACAATGAGGGTGAGTTAATTATGGAAAATTTTCATTTTTGGGTGAACTAAATTCTGCGCACACATGTACTGGTTCTTATCCTCAGTCTAATGTTGATGAATCTGGAACATTATAAATGAGGGAGCATGTGCACACAATTAGTAATTTGCATTAAACACAACCAAAGCATCTCCACATAAGAGCTCAAAACCAGCTGGAACACAATAAACACCATTCATAAAAGCTTGGATTTTTTTAGAGTGGCATTTTTATGCCACTTATCCCAGATCAAGTTTGAATGCACTTTATATTTGATACTGAAAAAAAATTAAGACTTTTACAAGGTCACTCAGGTATTTAATTTCCAATAATAATATATTAAATAAAAAACACTTTCATACATGTATGCAACGCCCACATCTTTCCGACCTGTAAAAATCCAGATTTCCTGTTTGCACACATTTTACGCACAATTAGTGAGTTATTTTGGTAGGCTTTCCTATAAATGAATACACACACACATACACACACAGTGAGGAGCAGCTGTGGGGTTACTAACTGGAAGGAAGGGGGTCTGGAGTCCCCAATGCCTCCTGTCCTTTCCAGAGGGGGCGGCACCTCAGCTTGAGCGTCTGTGCATACAGAACCACCGTCAGAACCGTGAGAGCCGTCTGCAGACACCAGCTGCACAGAGAAAGAGAAAAACAATGTAATTAGCTTTGAATTTAAAAGAATCTTTTAGGTTAAAAGTAAACATTATTGACACAATCTGTGTCACATATGACTTTGTAAAACAATTTTTCAGTAATGCACTTACAATGTAAGTTTACGGGGCAGAGCATTCTAGAGATTTGAAAGAACAAATGACTTGACTGAAAACTTGTATTTATGTTTATATTAATTACTTCATACAAAGATTCATACAAAAAAGTTTGTTTTTTTGAGCTGTTAAAATATGTAGCTCTTGACCATGTTAAAATACAGAATGTTTCATCTGGTTCAACTTTGAAAACACTGTGTATTCTAATGTTTATCCAGTGCAATGCCCCATAGACTTCCACTGTGAATGCATTACTGTAAATCTGATTTTTAAGTTTATTTACAAATGGAGGAATGAGTCAAAATGTTTTCCATGCTAATCGACAGTGTGCCAAAGTCAAACTTTCACTGAACTAGGAACATTCCCGTAACAAAATGAAACAAGTTGTGAGTCCATGCTTTTCTCCATGGTTTTAAATAAACTCAGGCCTGAGGACACAAGGGGCATGTAATAGCTTAGGAGTAAAACAAAATGAGTCAGAATGCAGTGACCTTTGGAGTGCTTTCAATCTCCTACTGGAGAAACAGAGGACCTTATAGAAAACCCCATTCACTCAGACACGTCCTGTGACATTGACCACAACGTGCTGCATTTGAGTCCCAACGCCACACAAAATCTGTCTGATTTAATTTTCTTGTTATAGATGGGATATTTCAGGAGTGTTTTTACTCACCCTGTGACTTCACTTAGACAATGCAATCAGACCCAGCATGGAAAAGGCACAGCGAAAACATATGGATGTAGGATGAAACGCACATGATTCTGAACAGCTGTATTGATCCAGCACTAGATACTGTATAAAGAGCTGAAACCGGTGCAGTACCATTCTGACCACTAGATGGCCCTCCAGCACATTTGCATTGGAGTTTCATGGCCAGCAAGTCGATGTCCTGAGCCAAATCCCTCCCTGCCTAAAAGCTTCCACAGGCTCAGCTAAGCATGAGAAAGTTACTGGTGTGAATCTGAAACAGGGGCAGTAAGAGGACGCGCATATTTCTCTGGCCCCAGGTTCCTGCCTCTCCTGGCCGCTGGGTTGGAAAAGTGCATATGAGGATGGCAGGGAGTAAAGCAGCGATAAAGAGCACACCTTGTGTTTGTCCATGGAACGGGATTTGAAAGACAGGGATCTGGCAATATAGCCACTCTGTGTGTGTTTGTGTGTGTGTGTGCATGTGCACTTGAATCCAGTAAAAATTGTTTGTGTCTCTTGGCTGAACAGAGATAGAATTGTGTGTATTTTTTTCACAAAGACTGAATCAGAGGGAGGTGATGTGTATTCCTGCATAAACACCGCACCTTTATACATCAGATTGTCTACGAAATACATTAATAGGAACAAGATTTTGACAGTATATCTGACAGTATTTTCTTTACATGTGCACTCAGCTGTAAATAACATAGAGGAATGTAAGTGCATTGAAACTGTGAAATGATGTATGAGTCAAAAGCCAATGCCTCTGCTTGCTTGTGTGTGTGTGTGTGTGTGTTTGTACAGGTGTATGTTTATTCCATTAAAATCAAAATAAAACTGTTTACAACCCTTTTTTACTGTAATGTGATGGTTTTCAGAGGGAAAACAGAATAAAAAGTACAAATTAAATGTCGGCCAGGACTTTATTTGAATTGTAAGTTGTTGTTCCATTCCAGAATGCACCAGTACAGCACTGGTTGTGTTTTTTGTTTGACAAGTAGCTGGAAGAGGCAAAAAAACAAACATTTTTGTTTTGGATTAACCGGCAATGATGAATCATTCACACTGGCTTACAGCTTAGAGAAAACACTCATTCAGTACAGTCAGTGCGCGTGTGTATATTTGTGCATGCTGCAATTAAAATAATACAGCTTGAATGACACGTAACGACAGATGGGCAATGGAGTGGTGCATCCCTAGTATTAACACCCAGTCATTTAAAATGATCAAATGGATTGTTCCGGTCTTGAAAGCTGTTCGATCAATATCAGTGCTTTATTCAGGAAGGACCTGCTCACCGAGCTATTACATACATCACTGCAGCATCCATAGCTGATTGTATTTTATGATCCACAGCAGCGCTCTGTTACTGTAAATGTCAGGCACTGTGTCTTTTAATAGAAGCACTGAACACTGTGCAGATTTAAATATACTTGACATCACCTAAGGAGTAAATTTAGCCAATTCAATCTGTAAAAAATAAGAAAAGAGAGTAAACAATCAATTCTGATTTCATGTCGCCTTTAGAAGAGTCATTTCAAACTCATCTTCTGAGCATCTATTCACAGCCACACAGCAGAACAATGAGTAAAATATTACCCAACTCTGACATTAACACACACAGCAGACACTTCCCACAAAAGCCAAACGCACAAAACAACAGAACTCCAAACCCAATTATGTCCAGCTGATCGCTATGATAGGGTATTAAAACAGCATCCAGCCCCAACACACACACATACACTTGATTATTCCATCCAGTGTCTCTGGGAGCAGATGTTTGCTAACCGCTAAACACCTGCGGTCAATTTAACACATCCAAACACAGACCCATGCTCGACTGGGCTGGTCTCTGAGCTCCTGTCGCCTGCTTTCAGATATTCATGCTTCCCTCGCACCTGAACCGTTTTAACAACCCATTAACACCAAGACCAGGACGGAGAGCATGGTTACATTCTGAGGTTAATGAAACACAAGGAGATATGAGGGCAGTTATCTACAGTCTGCAGGTGTGTGTGTGTGTGTGCGCTCACTCACCCATGATATGACACGTCCATTGAAGCACGGTAGTTTGGCATTGTCATCCGATATCTCTTCCTTCACCACCCTGTAGAAACAGAAAGAAACAACAGGCCTGCTGAATGTTTCA
>JAZGTK010007808.1:0-18965 GCA_036877625.1 Ambastaia sidthimunki
GTTCATTTACACTAGCTTACTTCATCTCAAATTACATGGCTACTTTTAAACGGTCATCACTGAAAATATATGTTTTTTGCCACCATAATAGTATAATTATGGCATCTTCCTGCAGGGGCTAACTGCCAGTGCTAACTAGCCTAACCTTAAATGTTGACCCACACCTCCGACATTAATGTGATGTCATACTGTTGCAGTTTCGGTGAAGTTGTTTTCATTGGTGAAGATGTTATTGACATACAGATTCTTACAGATAATTGTAATGCTCTTGCAGATTGCTCTACAGTAATAGACAGAATAAGGCTTCGGCAAAATACACTTGAGGAATGACACCTGAAGTGTTGAGCCCTAATCAGTGGGGAGTTCTCAGTGTAAATCCAGCATTATCACAGGGCTGCTCTCAGACCCATTGCCCTGTGACAGAGTAATCTCAGCTTCTAAAAGCACTGCAGAACTGGCAATATTTTTAGGATTTGCCAATACTACTATGACCTAATTGCTATGGAAACCACTAACTGAGATTTCCTTTATTTCTCATATACTTTCCCTCTGGTTTTTATTTCCCTTGTAATCAGATCTGACACAGACTGAATGGCCCTGTCACATTTAACTATGAATAGGTGATGCATATCAAATATCTTTCTCGTTTTCGGTTGGCTGTGATTTTACATTCGGTGTTAATCGCACAATGTCTAATAAATCATGACCTTGAACAAAATAATAGAAGAAGAAAAATTCACTGGCAGTCTTTGAAGCTGTAATTTTTGTATTGCTTGGAGATTACATGTTTGATAGCATTATATATCAAACATTCATTTTATTATTAAGCAATAAATATCTAAATAAATGGTCTGTGAACGTTGGTTTCTAATGTTGTAATGTTGTCCTGGGGAAAGGATTTATGCAAAAAGGCTTTGCACTCTGTGTTTGCTCTGTTCATTTTACTGTTGAACTGCTGAAGGTCAATATTAATGGTCATTTGTAGACAAGGGCCAGATGAAGCATGAATATGTCTCTCAGCCCTCTCATCTAGTTAGTCTTAATCTTAATGTTTGCATTTTACACACAGTGGTGATCTACAGCATAATATGACTTTCACAGAATCTCCAGCATCTTCATATGGTAGCTAATGGCCTAATAATTAGATCAGACAAGCTAGAGATACAAGATTCAAGAGGCTGTTATTATATTCTAATATTGTAATCAGTAAAATGCTGTGTAAAATGTACATTGTATTGTAGTTCCAATAAACTGTCATGATCTTGTATATCAGCAGATAGTCAATTCCAAATTGTTTTGACCTCCTTTCACAAGCCTTGTTCTAAAGAGGTTGTATGTGTTTTTTAGCAGATAATTTAATTGCATCAAACCATGTCTGACAGTTACTGTGTTGTGGAAAATATCCCTCCAGTTATAGTTAAAACGTCCCAGATTCCAGCCACTTTAAGATCTATCACATTTCCTCTTCAAACCGAAGGGGCACTTGAGCCCAAAGTGCACGGCCCTAAGAATGAATAATGGTCCACCATCTGCGTCATTAAAAATTACTTTTCTCATCCCTGAATGTCATACACCAATGGACCTATAATAGCAAATCAGTGCACTACATTTTCATTAAAGCAATAAAAATCAGAGATCGACTTTAAACTATTACCCATTTTGTGCGACAATCTCCTCCCCATCTCTATTTAAATGGGCAAGGTTATTAGAATTGGTAATTGCATCGGGCGCATTATAGCACGTTAATGCAGTTCAGTAGGTATTGTAATTGTTTGCTTGCGGGATATGGAAGGGAAACCAAACACTTGAGACAGATCAGCTGAGAAAAGAATTAGAGAGTATTATTCAATGCATCTTAATATTACAATTGCCGCAACGCCGGGCGTGTGGGTCCTCGCAGCGTTTCCTGCCCCCCTCTCGTAACACCCCAGTCAATTTGCAGAGATCACGTAGACAGCTTCCATTATGGAAATGCGTGTTCAGAGCGGCATGTTTCTCTACCCTGGTCGGCCCTGCTCTGCCATGCCCTGGAGATGGATCTTTCCCTATTCACTGACCATAAAAACCAAGCCACTGTTCACTGCACACCGTTCGGGCTCCGGGGCAGAACACAGACCAATTCCCTACTCACATTTTCCAAGGTGTTGAATCTTCCCTTATAGGTATTCACATGATTTCACATTTCTGGGTGATTGGATGGATGCATGGCAACCCCCCAACTTTCATCAAGCTAATGCATGGAAAAGATCTTCAGAGAGGCCCAGAGCGTGCAATGCTATTGGCTGAAAACTGTAGGGACCACACACTATCTCTTGAAACAAACTGTAACATACATGCTATCTCCAAAACCCAGGCACTAAACATCACCATCTGCTGTGCTATCTGATAAAGGTTGCACTTTCCTCAAGAGCCTGAGTTAAAAGGGCCAGATAACAAGCAACAGCACCCACTCAAAAATTGCACTTGATGTTTTTTCTCCCTGCAACCTAGAGAAAGAGGCCCAGTTACTAAGAGCGACTTTAATTTAAACATTTTGACTTTCCAAGCCACGGGTTGCTTTGATCTTTTCCTGATTTGTTCTTCCTTTTCAGGCCCGCACATATGAGAAACGGCCACCGGACACAAGACCCTTGTGCTGATAGAAGTCACTCCAAGTTAATTCAGAGACCACAATGTACTAGAATATGTTCAAGAATAACATGCCTGCTGCGTTTCTACAGTATGTTTAACATGATTTGTGCAAGTAGGACATGTTTCTGGATAAACATTGTTTGTTGTTCCTGAAATAACATTTTTTATCAAGCAATCACTTCCCTCTGATTTTCAGGGTATGGCTGGAATAGGGTTTGGAATAGGACTGTGATTGGTTGACAGGAACATTGTTCCAAAAAAAAGAAAAATGTGTTGATTCAGGAAAATGGCTTACTTGTGTAAATCACATGTTTATATTTCTACAGTATATGAACTGTGCTACCACTCTGCTCTACATTTCTGACTGGTAATAATAGTGTCTTCTAAATTTATTGATATGACATGCAGAGATGCACGCGTTGTGTCTAGAATGCTAGAGAATTTGTGGCTTTGGTTGCATTTAATACTTCCACTTTTTTTACTTCCAGTATTAAATGTTATGCATTTTATTATTTTCTACCATACTTAGCCACCGAATTGGACACTCACACACAAAACATTTTGAGATTGTTATAATTAGTTATGGAGCAGGAGTACAGCAGGACACCATCTTACTGTCAGTTTCACTGTCACAGCTTAACAAAACACTATGTCACCACTGTAACAGGTGGAGGTCCAGGTTGAGCGGAGGGTGTTGTGTTGGTGCTGGTCTGTTGGGTTTGGTTTGACTGCTTTTAATCATTTTCCAAAGAGTAGAGCGTTGAAGAGAAAACAGCGCCCACTTATTATTCAGCACTTACGCGTGAGCATCTGGTCCACCTGACCTGCTAAGGGGCTAATGATGCTGTATTATGTGTTGATTCCCGACGAGCTCCAGGCTCCTTGAGTTTCACTGCTTTCAGGTTCAGCTCTGTGATGAAGTCTCCAACTCCTGTTGAAATCCCCTTTGTTACCCCGAGCTTCATTACAGAGTCTAAATGCAAATGGTGAGACGTGTTGATTGCTGTGTTTAGGATGGCAAGGAATCACTTGGCTGTTCTCCGGCTGCACCTGCTATCTGTCAACAACTCGTTTATTCCCTTCATGTCAGCAAATACATTTAATATATGTAAATATAAGCAAGGAAGAGTCATCTGGTTTCTTTGAGGATATTTGTATTCCAAACTTTGTTTTTGCATTAGATTCACACAGGGGATGTTATGTAAGTTTTAAAACAGCTGTACATCTAACCGTCAATTAAATCCTTGACTGTGTTAGCTGCTGTTTTCAAATGTGTCGGATCTGGTTGTTGGTTACAATGCAGAGTGGATGTAAACTGGATGTTATGATGCTAATTTAGAGAGAGATAATATTTAATCACACATGTATGTTTGCTATTTATTTCGGGACTGTTCATCAATTTTGATTTAGCTTTAAACAACTTCTATGGGATGAAAGCAATATTGGAAGCTTTATACATTTATACAGGTCATCAACATTAAACCAGTGTTGCTATTTAAAAAATGTTGCCTTAAAGAATATGTTCCAAGTGACCCACTTCTATGTACCATTAGCTCTAAATATAAACTAATCCAAGTAATAAGAATGGCCAGCTGACCCTTGGGCTCTGGCAATTTATTGTTCTTTCCTATGGGGTGTCATCCTGTAATGGTGTAAGTTACTTTCGATTTGCACTGCACCATTATTCAAGCAGATGGCAAGGTTATATATTTACTGTCAGTTATTATTAAGGCCTGGACATGTGGTCAGCCGAGATAGCAAGCATATGTTTGTGCCACAAAACAGTGCCCTCCAAAGGCAGCTGATTGAGCTGACACCAACAAGGGCAAATTCTCCTTAGTTGTCACTTCCTGTACTGCTCAGTGCTACCAGATAATGCACAAGCCCCGACTTCAAAAGGCCACATCCAATGCGCTTATTCAAAATGTATTTTTAAATGCTAAAGATTATAGCTATAGATTATAGCTAATGTCAGTCTATATTTTCATGCTTTCAATTGTCTCTTTCTTCCTGGGCAAACCAGATCTTTGTTTTGTGAAAAATTGTTTTAAATCATTTTCATTACAAAATCTTTTATCGTAAAGCCATAACAGATCTGGACAGAAACCCAAACAGAAAATAATCCTAAAATTTACTTGACGGGAAAAGGTTAATAATTAACAGAGGAAATTAAGAATGCCATTTCCCCTGCATGGTGCAAATGATTTAGAAAGATCACTCCCCTCACCGACTGCATTTGAGATCGGCTGTTATAAAATGATTCAATCTGTGATAATTAGCAAAGTGGTTGAGGAGCTCCCTTCTGCTGCAGTATTCAGAGCCATGAGTCATGCATTCAAAACACTGAATATGAAAATGATCTTTATGCACTGAGAAAAACGTCTCTGACAAATCTGACTGCACATGCAGGCGCACAAACACACACACGCACATCTTCACAGTCAGGAGCTCAAGTCTCTCATATTCATTCTTACAAACTAAACAACAGAGGAGTTTGACAATAACAAAGAGAGGCGAAGGCTTGCAATTTGAGATGAGCGTGTAAACAGGCGTTCACGAACGCTGAAGAGCAGCTCACCTCCAGACTGTCAGACTCCCAGGGGGTTTCAGACGCTCAGTAAACCAAACCGCACTCATTACACCGACTTCTGTTTTCACTATCAGTACCTCACACAAACCTGGAGCCTATTTCTGCTCCAAATGCTTTTCTTCACGAATACTAGGAGACTGTTGCTATGCGTTGCCTCTTTGAATTTACCGTATAGCAGAAGCAGTGCCTGGTGTACCAAATACTTTTTATTATTGTGTACTGTCTAAAACTCCCGGTACACAGGACCTATTGTACGGCGCCTCCCTTGGTAAAGACATAAAAACAATATGTAATGGCTCTTGTTTCCAGGGTCCATTGAACAGGGTTCTTTGTTGGTGTATATATGTAATCTGTGGCCGTATATATTCACTGGGGGTGTATTCTCAGAGAAACTGCAGCATGCAGTGTATTATAGAATTTATGTAGCATTACCTCACTATATAATAGGAAGGCACTAGCCGTTGAAATGATTATCAGATGAGCAGAGTGGTGAATCGAGGAGAGAGAGGCACAGTGGGTGTGTCTACATAATGTCAATATATAGACACATATCAGAGACCGTGAAAGTCAGAGTGAAGAGAGGGATCAGTAATCCTGCATGCATGTGGTTTGAACCAACATTGTGTAACTTATCCTAGAAAGGGAGTAAATAGCCACTATTATGATCTTACACACCACTAAATTTATGTGTTTTTATGATGTTTATTTACTTTGCTTTAGTGTGCCTGTAGAAAATATAAGCATAAATTGCAATGTTCTTTGTTTAACTACTTTGTATAAGTGACTTATATATGCTAAGCTAGCAGGCTAATCGGCTAACAACATACAACATTAGTATAGTTGATAATTCTGTACTGATGCAGTAGAAAACCAAAGTTTTATTCTTTTCTAGTATTTTTACATTTCAACACATTATATTCGAGAATTGTTTGTAACATGGCACGAACACACTGTTCACACCCTTATTTCACCTTTACTTATGAGCTTATGTGAAATCAAAACAATGTTCCTTCCATTCACATTAACAATACAATTTCTACACACAACAAGATCTGGCTTACAGCCACCGGGCTTAATGTCAGTCTGGCATGTCTTTAGAGGTCATAGTCACTTTGTCGCTAAGGTCCGTCTCTTAGAAGGGGAAAGTCTTTTGTTTCTAAGTTCTGGTCGTGGTGAGCAGGGCTGCAGAGAAGATCAATGGCTGAGACTGTGAGAGGACTGGTGCTGTGTGCAGGTCAGACTGAGAGGCGGTGTGAAGCCTTTTCATAGTGACAGAACCCCTGCCAGCTTCAACAACAGAAACACAGCATCAACAGCACTCACGGGGAGACAACAACAAGGCAGTCACAATTTCAAGCAACACACACACACAAATGGATTTTTATTGTGACATTGAGGCGATCGTCAATACCTGTTGTGTGCAATGGAGAAAATATGAGGTAGTGTTGTCGATAAATGATGAAAGGGTAAACTCCTTGTATTAATCTTTTTTAGTCATTAAAAGTATAGATTTTGGTTCTTTTTTTTTTGAAGGGACCATTGCAACCTTTGTTAAATTATTTATCTTGCACACAGCTTTACAAGGCAACTGAAAAATATTTGTTTTTAAAGAATATTTGTTTTAAAGTTGGTTGTTCCAAATATGAGGCAAGAAAATGAATGTAACAAAAATTAGATTTTAGAAAAAAATTAATTTAAAAAAATTAAAAGGCCAAAAAAAAGGATTTTTGTGAGTAACAAATTGACTAAACCAATTTTATGGGCATGTTTGTGTTATTACCTGCTTTATATTTACATTTTGCAGATGCTTATGTTAAAAACAATTTATAGTACATTAAGGTATTTAGTTTGTTATTCGTATATGTGTCTCCTGAGAATCAAACCCACAACCTTTGTACTGCTAACACAATGCTCAATGCTGTAAAGTAACCAATTAAGCTACTTTACAGCAAATTTAAATTCAGCAAGCTTATAGTAAATTGGGCACTAAAATTGGAGTCCTATGGCCTTTACTAAATGTTACAATGTGTTTACAATGGCCACACTTAAATGTACAGTTTGAATGAAATATTAAAGATGGCACATGGTCATGCAATGGGCAACATTATAGGACAGAAACTTCGTCTTGGCAAGTGAACATCATTGACAACTACAGCATATTAAATTTAATACTAGCTAGCTACTTACTGCAAGCTAATGTAACAGCAGAGTGTATACAGCAGAGTTATAACATGAGACAGCATTTGGAGTTTTATTAGCATTGATCCCTATGGGACTCTATTGTTGAAACCCCAAGCCAGCAGTCATCTCTTTAAGATCAACAGCATATGTTTGAAAGTTTCAAATGCTTGTCTGCTGCATTTCAAACTGTCAAACACAGGCTGTTGATTCTAAAGAGATCCAGAAAAAATAGTATGGCTGACATAAGTGCAATTAATGAGTTTCAAGCAGGTTGTTACTGTCAAGAACGCTGAACAAAAGACATTCCAAAGCTATTGCTTAACAATGGAAGAAGGATCAAGAGCCATTTGTAGCTTCTATCATCACAGAGCAAAAATTGGTTTTACAGGGATTAAACCAATCTTAAAGATGAATGGGCAGAGCCACTATTCAGGTGTGTGTTAACACCTGAAGAAGAAGAGATAAAGAAGCAGATTACAGCCAATATCTTGGAGGACAGGGAAAGAGTAACACAGTGCTAGTAAAAGGCTAAAACATTTTCTCAATTCTGACTAGGTTAGAAGTGGAGACGGGCCTGGATCAAGCAGTGGGTTGTGTGAGCATTGTGTGTGTGTTGCAGTACAGATTGACCAAATTTGTTTTAAAGGATGTCAAGAAGTTTTCAGTAGTTCTCAGGCAAGAAGATGGCTTCAGGGCAGAATGTTATTGTGAGGGTTAGGGGTGAATGTGTTGATATCTGCAGAGATGTTAGAGAAGAAGCCAAAGAAGTAGAGCGATATGAAAACTAGGGTGGCATTGGAGAAATTTGACATAATCCACAGGTTTCTCAATATATGACCTTGGATGTGTACGTGGAAGTAGTAGTAACGTGGGAGTGATGAATGATCCAGCTTCCTTCAAATCATGGCTCTATTATTTCTGGCCTGCAGGCTCTTGACATGCACCTGGTGCTCTTGAGGTCCATGTCCAGGCTGACACAAAGTAATGACTGCCTCTCCTGTACAACCCAACTGTCACCAGTCTACCAATCTTTCCAAAGGTTTCTTCTGGACCCTTGATTATTTTGCTTTATATTTTTAATGATTAAACATTTTTCATAAAAGCTTCTCAGAAACATGTCACCACAGATTCCACCATGTCTGTCTTCTCTCCCTGCCAGATAATGAAAGAAGGAATGAGATGAAGCAATCAAACAGATGGACCAAGGTAATAGATCTTGTAAGTGTGGGACAGGGTTTTGTAAACACAAAATTAAGTTGTCTTTTCACCTTTGGAGTTGCAGGGGTATTGGAGAGAGCCTGATGGACATTTGATGTTGAAGAACAGCTTGAATATTAAAGTCAGTGTCAAGAAGCAGTGCAGCATTGTCCACTGGGAAGAGGTATAGAAGATTGACCACCTCATTCAGGCACAAAGGGCCCAAGACACAGTATGAGGGGATAAAAGATACAGCTTGATAGAGAAATTACAGCAACAACATGAAATTAATAAATTTAAATAATATATATTTTTGTCTATACATCCTAAAGACATGATACATACAAAACACAAGTGTTTGCCAATAAACTAAATGAATTTAAAAGGGAAAAAAAAAGTTTACTTTTCTCACCCCATAGGCACACCATATTGGTTTTAATGCATTAATCATAAACCTTCCTTTATTTTGGTACATCCATGAATATAATACAATGTATAAGATCTGTAACAACCTCATCAGGAATCCCAAACCATTAATTGAAGTGTTATGTGCAAAATAAGTGATGGACATCTTGCCAAAGACCAAGATGATGTCTGGCTCTCTTATGACAGATTTGAAGTTCCAAAGCTCTCACTGGACTGAGAACTACCCAGTTAGTGAAGGATAGATTGGATTGGATGGAATTATTCAGTGGTAGTCTGAAATTAGCTATGCATCAGACCGGAATAGAACAGTGGGAAGAGAATTTTGGCTGACAGAATGAGAGACCATTATATAAAGTGCTTTAAAGGTGTAGGACGGAAGGACTAGAATCTCTATTAGTCAGACTCCAACAGTCAGACTCCCTTGACTTCATCTGATGAGTCTGAGGCTGCTCCAGCCGTGCAGATGCACTGAGCATATAATGCTGATGATTAATGGCTGATTGGTTGGCAGGTGTGAGAGAGGCAGGGGAATTCAGGCAAATGGGAGCAACTTTAATGCTTAAAGAAAACAAAAATAAACTGGATGCTGTGTTTAAAATGTGCCATGGCAAATTAGGGAGCTATGTACACTTATTGTTATTCTTAACTAAAATCCTGAAACTGAAACAGAAACCAATCAACAAGTTAGTGCATTTGTACGTTCTTAAATCGAAAAGCAATAAAATAAAATAGCATTTAGTAGCATAAATTCCAGGCTTATAAAATTCTAATGGTAGCCTTATGAAATGTATTAAATCACAGAATCTTGTCAGGAATGAGTTAAATTACTCTGCTCTCCTTCACCTATTCAATAACATTATTTTTACTGCTGGCTATGTATAAATAATACATAAAAAAACTATGTATAAATAGGACAGTGACATGGTAAGATTTCAATTTAGCCTGTATGCTATTAATGATATAAAGATATTGTAACTTGAAATACTATTTGTTTTATTCTGCATATAAAGTCTAAAACATTAAAGTAATATTTCTGCAAAGGCTGCATATCTCCAGACTGCTTTTCAGTCCTAAAGGCCACTCTGTGCAATCTAAGGTTTCTCTCGAATGCTAAGAAAACAATATCCAATGTCTTCTCTAAGGCTTATTTTGAGATTGCTGACCTCAGCGGGTCTATGTCTGAAGGGACACCAGCAATTTTTTTTGCAAGAAATATTGAGCATATGGTGAGATGACAAGTTCACCTTCAAAATCCATTTTAACACCTTCTGTAAAAATGAAATTAAGCTTCTGTTTTCACAAGCATTGCTCTTTTCTTCAAAAGGCCAGAAAGTAGTTTTTAAAAGTTTGTTTGAATATCATTGATCCAAATTTGACTTTTAAAGATTGCAAATATTTCTCAGATACTGTAAAGTTCCCAAAAAATGATTGTTGAATGGTGCTGCTCCACATATGCATATTCATAACAGAATGACCCCAGCCGGTCTGGAGCATATGGATGTATATTTGTGCCCTGCATATGCTCCTGTTCAATTATTCCTGTTTTTGAATGCCTCCTCCTACTCAACACAATCAGAGGTGAAAAAGCTACTTCACTTTTCTTTGGCATAAATGAAGTGATAATTATGTGAGAGCTTGTTATGTTTCCCTGAGTGTTAGACTTGAATGTGGCAAAAGTGTTGTTTCAACCCAAAGAGATTTGTTACAAAGAGAAAGAATTGTTCTGGATTTGAAATAACGCTTCAAATTTGTAACATAAAAGTTTATCACTATACATGCAAACATACATGACAGAAAGGGAAAATATAATAGATTAGATCATGTTGCTATAAGAGCTGGTTTAGTGCTCCAGGTTGTATCAAGCCCAGCCCTGGTTAAAATTTAAATCTATTTGCCCTTCCTAAAACCACCATCAACCCCAACATCTACTTAATTATCTAGTCATCACATGCATCATCAAGCTAACATTATTAATTATTTCATTAATGCTGCATAATTTACTTTGTATCAGTACAAGTCATATTTTTCTGTACTCATTTGTCTTTCCACACATCAAACTGGCATCAAACTGGCATCATCTCTTTCCTGAATGATTGGGGCAGCTTGCATAATTTACTTTGTGAGAACATCATTATTATGCATAGAGTTGCAGTAAAATGTCAAACAATGAGACAGTTACACAGCGATTTTTTCATGGAGTTTTTTCTGCTGGGCTGAGCGAGGAGACACATCTCATTGGTGATTCTTTTTGATGTGTTGTCCTGACATGAGATCCTAATGTTGTTGGACATGTCACTAGCTGGTTCTCCGTCTTCATTGGGTTGTCATGATGTGCTGCAGGCGATATTGATTGTGAACAGGGAAATATGTGCACAAATGTGCAGATTTTTTGAATATTATTATAACATGAACTGAGTGCATGCGTGATTTGCCGCAGGCATAAAGTAATCCCAAATGTTGGCTAGAAAACAGACTGTGCCATTGTGTATATACTGAGAACTGAAGTTATATAACTCAAATATTAATCCCATGCATCCTAGTGTCTTTCTGATAATCTAGTTATAGTAATATATTATAAGCATGCGTGCATTGTATTTAGAACTAAGTGGATGTGATAATGTTATAATGAATTCCATTTGGAAATACAGACATCATTTTCCTGCTAGAAATATCAATCTAGAGGATAATGTTTTCATTTGTTCACTCGCCAAAGTGCACTTGACACTGCCTAGCAACCCGTCCCAGACACCTGACAGCTGCTGAGGAAAAAAAATGTATTGTCATTACCGAAAATCACCAGCTCAATCCACAATCACACTTTCATCTGAATGAACCATGGCATCCCCGTATTGGCTGTCATTTTTAATCTAACGTCTCAGCTGATCTGGTCAGCAGAGATAAGAAAATTTGTTTCTGTGCAAATTTTATGGCCTTCAACATTGTGAAACATTTGTAACTGTGGTGTTGTTCAGTGGTGTACATGGTCAATGTAGAGCAAAGATCAGCGATGTATAGTGTGGGCGTCTCTTAAATAAAGAATGTGTTATCACGCTCTGTGTTTTAGCTTATTATCTCTGGTTATATCTGAAAGATTCTGAAAGTTGCTCCATGCAGGGCGTCCTCACTTTGATGTTTTCGTAGTTTTGAATTCATCTCACACTAGGCTTGTTATGAAGCGGTTGCGTTGCTAATTCTGACACATTTTCACAGATGATAGTGGCCTAAGCAGAATTCTCCAAACAGTTGTACAGTTAAGGAATAAAGATTAAATGTGGGCTACCTCAGAAAACCCCTTCTCACTTTAATTAATGGTGGGTGGCTGTCTGACACTTCTGAAACCCCAAACTTTTCCTGACAGTGTTTTATGACATGAAAGCTAAGCTAAGTTTGAACCCTCTTCAGAGAGACTTTGAAAACTAAGATTTGGGACACTTGCATCCAAATTCTGATTAAGCACAGGGAATGTCGGAAGCAAGTTTGAAACAAATGGTGATGGCTGAGGTTTCATATAGATCATGTGATATTGATTGGCATGATTGGATGGGGTGTTATGACTTCCTGTTGTCTGCCACACTTATGCTGGAGATGTCATGACACCAATGCTCTGGCCTTCATTATAGCTTGTTCTTCTGTCACATTAATGGGTTGAAGATATAGATGTTAGGAGAAATTGATGCCCTACCTGGGGCTCTGCATTAACGAGCATCTCCTAATGAATGGGAGGACACTAAAATGCATCTTCCCTCTATCCATGCATCAACTCGGTGTCAGTTGTGAATGGGTGATTGATACAACTATCCTTCTGAGCCCTTGAGGTTATTCTTAGTAGCCGCTTTTGACTTCTTGTCTTGCTCTGTCAAAGCATAAAGCAATATCCAAGTCCATTAGGTCTGGAAAAAAATTACATTAGCGCTTAGACTGGCTGTATGGAGTGTGCTAAGATTTTCCACTATCCTGCTGGTTTCTCATTTTCGACAAGAGGAAGGTATTAAATGACTTTCAAAGGAATAGAAATTAAACCAGGAATTTGAGTCTGTGTCCCCAAGACATGTCTGAATGTTAAGGGTATAGACTTCTCTGCTTTGATCGAGTCTAAAGTTGAACTAGCTAATCACTGATCAGTAGCTAATCATTGATTGTAAATGGTTAGAGAGGAGGGTATTTCCCCTGAGGGAGCAGCCACATGGCCTCCGACTGTGGAAAAAAGAGCCACCATTAGTGTTATTAGAGGTTTAGATTTAATTCCAGCCCGTTCTTCATTAAAGCAATTGATTGAGGGAAAGATTGATGCATGGAATATGCTAGTCCTTGTGAATCACACAGGCTCTATAGGATGTCATTTTGCTCAGCCTCGGTCCCTTGCCGCAGTGCTCAATACTGGAAACACTTTTAGTGGTCAACCATTCGGGTTAAATGGAAGCTGCTAGAATACTGACGAGGACGGAACCAGATACAGGCTTGAACAGAATGTACTGCTTTAGTTTTTGATCTTGAAAGCATATAAATATAAGATTTTCCTCTTCAGAGAAACTAAAGAAAAATGCAAAAATGTAGTGATTAATTTCAAGTCTTTTTAGTGTTGTTCACACTGTTTACCTATGGAATACTGTTTTTTAACCCCTGGCCTAGACCATTTCTAACCCTAAATAAAGTAACGTTTACACACTTGTGAAAGCAGTGCCAAAGATGGTGTGCTGGAATGTTCCTGCAAGTTGTTTAGCAACAAACAATCATATCTAAATGTGTGTACCTCATAAAACATTCATGTGCTTTGTATAGTCACAGAAACTTTACACACTGCAGATCTATCAGCATCAGAGAGAAAAACTCAAAATGTTGAACGGTGACTGCAAATGTGTTAACTGGAGCAGTCACTGACACCGTAGTATTTTTATTTTTGTATTTTTTGTGCTATCATACATTTTACCTTCTATAAAACACATTCTATAAAACATTTTCAAACACATACAAATAGTTATGGAAATAAATCAGGTTTCCATGAGCTGTATTCGGCCAATCAATTTTATTGACCTCATTAATATGCAAATAAGAGCTTTGTGCCAAGCACACAGTGTAAAATCTTAATACTCGAATAACCAGGACTAAATGATAATTTAAGTAAAAACAGTGTGACACATAAAACAGGGTAACTCAGGGTTTATGCAGGGTTTAGAATGGCTCTTGGATTAACAATTTCAAGTGTGAAAAGCCCAGTCATTTGTGCTGTGAGCTTATTCAGTATTTTTAGTGCTGGGAATTAAATGAAGAAGCATTTAGCTCCCTTAAGCCCACTTAATTCTCCTCTCATTTTACATCTGATATTGTTTCACTTTGTCACGAGTTTTGGAGCACTGAGCTTGATTAGGTGCTCACATTCTCTGTTCTCTAGTGTGCTTTTGTGCACTTGTCGATTTACAGTTCACGCTCAGAGCCTGAAACAAAGCTCTTGGATTCCACAGGAGATTTTGAGTTTGACTAAAATGAAAATAATTGATGTAACAGCAATTGGAAACGGCTAATGCTGTCGTCTAGGCTAATAGCTAATGTTAACTGTTTTGTTTCCACAAATAGTAACATATGTGTGTTATATTACTCCGCATACCTCGGGTAAGTGTGTTGCGCAGGCAGTGTGCGTGAGTGCACCTCATGCTCCAGTTAGAGTCTAATCAGGGTGTTTAGGCCTCAGGTGGGCCTGAAGCGACAGGAAAAGCCAAATCCCAGTGGGCCACACAGACTCAAGGGCTGTTTAACCTGGGTTAACCCTGGAGGATGTCACGGAGGAAACCAATCAAATTAAGCTGTTTACTTTGAGATCTCACACATGCGGAATCACACATGCAGGATTTTTTTTTTTTTTTTTTAAATTAGGCCACTTATATAATTCGATGTTGGTATATTTATTCAAAATGAGCTCTTTCATTTAGATGTTTTGATTTATTGTAAGGACAGTTTTTCAATGTCTGTCTTTATATGTTGCAATTAATAGTATTTACTTGATACAAAAATGTGTCTTTATGGTTATTTATTCATTTCACCACAATATCAGCCAGAATGGAACAGCACATCACACACTTTTCTGTACATGTCCCAAAACTGTATTTATTGCCCATATTTATGGTAGTTTGTGAAAAGGTTGTCTCATAAATTTATGTTCTGCACTGTGGCTTCATATCATATCTTCTCCTACCACACAGAAATGACAATAACACGACAGCGACTGACTTTGTATTAATTGCCTGTCAATCCAATCAGTGGCTATGTGTCTCATTTTTAGTTGGTTTTATGTTCATGTCAGTCTTTCCTCTATTTTGTGTAACTTGTTTTTTATGTAAAGCATATTATCTTTTATTTTAGGCCTCTGCTCAGCTGTTACTCTGTGGTACTTTTAGCTGCCTACAGCAACGTGTGAGAACTCTTTAGCTTTTCAAATATTTCTCAAAACCATCAATGATATTAAATGCTTTTTGGAACAAAACTGCTGCTTTTTGTTGTTGATATGCTATCTACATTACTGTACAATATCCATCCATCCATTCTCTAAACCCACTTGTGCTCTTCAGGGTCACAGGAGGCTGGAGCTTATCCCAGCCTCTCGGGCCATAGGCACTGTACAGTTTGTTAATAATTATCTCATTTGTGTCCTAATAAAGTTTAGGAGACATACTTGAGATAAAGTTGATATTTATATGAAATATAACTGAGAACTCAGTCAAGTTTCCTGAGCTATAACAGAGCAACCTCAAACATTTGTCATCTGGGTCTATGGCATGGCCAAGAGAAAACCTATAGTTCTAGAATTGTCTTCATAACTCAGGTGCATCATCTCAACCTCATAAGACCCAGATATGAGCACCCATTCTCCTGGCACTTGACTTATGCCCTCCTCCTGTCTCCAGCAGTGTCCTCAGAGGACTCCTGTGGTTAATAACTAAGACCACAGTAGCCTCAAAGGCTGTGGTTCAGGAGGAAGATTTGTGGGTAACTGAATTACAGGTGGCACCTAATTTGAAGAGGCATGTGCTGGGGACTGACTCCTGTCTTCCATCTCAATTCTTCTGTGTGAAAATAGTCATTTATTTCACTCTGGTCCGCCCTGCCGGTGTCTTGTTGAGTCTGTCCTCTCCTGGCCAGAGCTGCTGGACTTATCTTGGTGTGCTGTAAATTAATGTACCGCTGCACCTGGGCTCCACAGGTGGGGAACAACTGGAATGACAGCTCACATCACAAACATAATCAGCAGAGTTCTTCAGAAGCAGTGCCCGCCCCCAGAGACTGTCAGATGGGCACAGAGGGCTTAGAGGAGCTGTCATGTGGAACATTTCTCTACAGCACAGCATGCAGGGAATTTTTACTGAAAGTGGCTCTTGCAGAGACTTAGCTAATGAGTCATTTAGAATTAGAGCTAACCTGAACTTTCTAATTGTTTTTTCCTGTAAATATGACTTTAAATCACTAAAAACATTTATAAACAACATTCCGCCTGAATGTATTCTTTGCCAGTCAGTTAAGCTTAAAATGAATCTTATTGTAACGAGAAAAACATTTTGAATTTAATCACTTGCAGACTTTCATGATCTCTGAAAATGTCATAAGTTTGCTCACATAATCTAGATGTCCACAAGATCTCTCTGCAGGCCATGAAGATTTGAGCAAGATCTTAAAGTTCTAGATCTAGTTCTAGTGTCTACAGTGAGATTTAAATGGAGTTCCAGGTGGCTGCCATGTAGATGGAAAATGAGATACCCAACTGAAGTTTCTCTCTGTTAGTGCACATTCATTTTTTTCATTTCTCAGATATTTTTATAAAAGTTCAATTTATTTGAAGATTCACTCTTAGACATGCTCCTCTCTCATACTGATTAATATTAATTATTTGCCAACTGAACTGGAATAAAAATTCATATCATAATATTCAGATCAACCCACTAGTCTGTGCAATATGACAGACTGAATATTTGATGACTATATCTGGCAACCACAGCTGTTATACTTACAAATTGGATGAAGGAATAATTTAAATATATTTAATTTTTGGGAGCGTGTGCTGTTTCTTCAGCTGCTACGCAATGGAGAAAGAAAAACAGAAATAACTTAAAAATAGATTTGAACAATAAACAATGGCTTCTAACGTGTGCTGTTAATATCTTGAGTTATCTTTAATAGAGCAATTAAGAGAGGGGATATTCTTTGTCACTAGTCATTATTCCGATACAGTCTAACTAATTTACTGGTTCAGCACTTTGCATTTGTAACCATTTTGATAAATTGGCATGCAAACAAAAGAAACAATTACAGGGATTTGAGCTGTAATTATAGATGTGAAAAAAGCCACAGCGCACCAGGCTAGTCTCAGATACAGCTGTTTCATCCGGATACAAAATCTATATTTTTATCAGCGCCCCAATAGTTGAACAATTTTAAATGCTGTTCTCGTCAGTCCTAATTATTTTTAATGTCTTCATAATCAAAGATATTGCAAAATACTGAGGGATTCCAGCCCTGAAGCATTCTGCCAATTTGAGGTTTATTTTCTACTAAATAATTTATCATTGAGATGAATTATTGACATTGCCTTCTTTTCTGGCATTTTTTCCAGCACACATCATTAACTGTTAGCCCCAAAAAACAAAGTTGCCCACATGTTCAGTTGGTTCACTACATTTATGAAGAGCACAGAGACTGTGAGGCATAAACATAATAAAGACACACAGTATATTTCATGCTTTAATTACAGGAATAGGATCTGTGCTTAATCACATCATTTGGATTTGCCTATTTCACACAAGATTTTCGAATAAACATGTACAAAAATATGCAAGTGGTTTCCTGCTAAGCTGTCTTATACACAAATGTTTCTGTCCTGCTGTGGATTTCTATGTTTTAATCACCCAGTTCAAAACAGTCCTAATTAAGACTATTTTTGTGATTCCCTTATCCAAACAATAGAATAAAATACAATCATGCAACATTTTCTTATATAATGATGGCTGATTTTAACTGAAAATGTGAAAGGTATTCTCAGTGGGTTTTCCTGTATTCTCGTGTTAGGGAGTGGAATAGCAAATTTCAGCTTGGTAATTATTCAAATTATTTACATTTTACTGAAAATTTTAAAAGTGGTGTATACCCAACTATTGGGTTATAAACTATATTTTTTCCCCCTGCTAGATTTTTTGTAACCGAGACTTTAAGGTGTGCCTATACAGAAATCACGTCAAGTGTATATCATGTATATCATGTTTAATGTCATGCTTTTACATGCTCACTTCACTATAACTTTGTGACAGAGACCCCTTGGTACCATCTCATATACAAGACTCCATTTAATAAAAAAAAATCAGAGACCCCTGTCTTCTTATTTTCTCTATATTGTCTTCATATCAATATTCTCTCTGCCTCACCTGTCTAAGCGAATTCTCACAAAGTAATCTAAACATCAAGAGCATCCACCTTCCCTTAAACTGATCCGATCGTAGCGTGCAATGAGGATACAGGCAGCCCAGGTGACCTTGTTCCATATTCAATTTAGCCGTCCCTGTTTCCACGGACAGGTCCTCTGCCAGCTGCTCTCCCTTTCGCACAGTTCCTTGTGAAACAACGAGATCAGTCTGGGGACGACTTCGAGAGCCCTTATTGATGGTGTTGTCATGGCGAGGGTGAGTGCAACTTAATCTCTCTCAATTATTACCCCTGCCCGCGGCCACCGCGTCCCAGTGCTCTGTGGTTCTTACCTCCCTGCACAGCCCCTGAGCTCCACACCGATGCTCACCTCTGTCCTTCTAATAAGTCCCACTCTGATTAGCCGCTATTGCTTCAGGCCTAAAACTTCCCCAAAGCCAGACACTTCACCAGCTCTGTGTTTGTCCCCCATGTGAAAATGCTAAGACAGACATTGGGTATCAGTATCTCAAGAGGGGAGGTGACCAAGGAGCAAAAATTC
>JAZGTK010007809.1:0-18965 GCA_036877625.1 Ambastaia sidthimunki
CTGGGTTCTGCATCAGCATTTATGCAACCTTAGCTACCAACCCCACTACAGTATGTGTGATATTACTGATTCTGTAGTCAGCATAACTAGGTTTCGAAAGTGTTTCAACGAGTAGAAGGACAAAACTAAGGCACATACAGTGTATAATTCTGAAAGCTTGCATATTTTCACTTTAATTAATTTTTCAAGGACAAAAGAATACGTTTTGTTAGACTCTATAAATTATTACAAAAGACATGAGGGTGGAAACATGGTTTTAAACAACAGTTTGCTGTTTCTTTGCTGTTTGCTGTTCTTTTACTATTTTCTTATGGAAAAATGCATCATTATATGGTAGAGGGGGCCATCTGCTGGTCATACTAAGCAACAGATTTTAAAAACATTTTCCTGATCCAACAGTTTTTGTTTTGTTTTTGCAAGATTTGAAATGTAGGTGGAGTCTGTGCCGTGCCCATTGAATGCATATTATTAAAGAATGCAAAATGTAAAACTGCAATTAACAATAGTTTCAAAACAATATTAAAACTGATGTTAAATAGTCTTGTTCTTAATAGCTCCTTACATGTGTATAAACTTGTGTTTGTATCTGAGTATGTGTGCACGTTAGGGTTAAGTTATATTGTTTAACTTGCTTTGTATGAAAACAATAGACGTCTGTAGAATGTCCCCATTTAAATAGATAAAAAAGAACATGAGTTTGAGTGTGTGTGTGTGTGTGTCTGCGTGTGTGAACAAACACAACAGCTTTGTTTGTGCACTGAAACAATGAGGAGGTAAGTTGGAAGAAAGTGATGAATAGGTTTGCTGGCGCCATCACTCGTACAGTCAAAGTGCCAGTGCTGGATGCAGAAATGTTCAAAGTCATTGTTCCCCTAGAGACAGGTCAGCATACTGGTCACAGCCTGATGCGACTCTGCTGTACTTTATCCTCATGTGCACCCAACCACCTCCATCCAGAGCCAAACACTGAGAATTCTCACATTTATTTAGAATAAAATCTCCCTCATAACTGCAGAATATGCACTCTGTTGTTGTTGTTTACCTGCATAAATAAAGTCTTTGGTGTGCCTTTGCAGGAGAGATCATGTGCAAAATGTTATTCTGAATTTCATAGATCAGTAGCAGGTTGAGTAGCAGGACTTGGTACTATGCGATGTGTCTGTTTTACCTGGTTGGCCACTTAATGATACTTGATTGGGTAAAAGCTAACTTTTGCTTTAGGCTGTTTCAAGTGAAGTTATAAGAGCAGTACATTATTAACAAATCTATAAAGTGAAAGTATTTCTACTTAATATAACCCTTAAAAAAACAGGGTGATTTTTTTAAGGGTGATTCTATCATTTTAAATCATATTTGTCTAGCAAGTATTCTAAATAAACAATGTTCTTCAAGTGATAACATTTAAACTAGTTTTATTCAAGTCATAATACAAATTAATATGACCCTCCTTAGGTTGCACAAACAAAACTTACTTTAAATGCTTAGATTATATAGAACCAGATCCTTGAATAATGATCACACTCAATTTTATTGTGTATTGTTTTCTGAAGTTTCCTTCTCATTATTTCACATACACACCTAAAGACAAACTTTGTCATTCAATGATCAACCATGTTAAACAGATATAATGCAGTCTGTGCAGTACACCAATATATAGCACTTGTCTTTACAAAATAAACTACATTTCTGCAAAAACTGTTAAAGCGAACAGGAGCTTAGGACAGCATGTCACTACATAATAACTGAACAAGTCATGTACTATAGAATTTCTATATGTTATTGAAAAGAATTAAGCAATTATGTCCTGCAAATCTACCGTCAAATAGTAGCAATAATTCAATAAAACAATTTACAAATATAAAGTATTTTCAAACCAGACGTTTTTATCCAGTGTAAAACTATTGAACGTTTCTCAAGTTCATGGGTCCAGTTATAGATGACATTGTAAAATCTCCACTAAATGCTACAACTAATCTGTATAAATTTAGTCTCACTTTAAAACTTCAATGTGCAGAACAGAGAAGCGGCAGTGCGCTTATGTGCGAAACTGTCAAAGACACGCAAAGCGCGCTGAGAATCCCCACGTAAGGCCCACCTTATTAAACACTGCCTGATAGGGTCAATAGCCCACTCTCCCAACACCACCCTAGAACAATTTCAATTTTAATAGCTTTTACTATGTATTTCACAGGCAAGCCCCCTATTGAAATAGAGCCATCAAAAAGTCCCGCCGACGGATTCGAGCCCGGGAGCTTGGCGTAATTATCCCAGCGGACGCGCGCCTGTGTGAGGTAGTTCAACCTCGTTCATCATCTCCGGCAGCCCCGGACCCTGTCTGCTAATTTCATCCCTAGGATTAGCTTTGCTCACTTGTCTATCTTGTTATATTTCTTGAGGGTGAAATATCGCCTTCCGCTTTTAATAAGGCTGAGCGGGGCCATGCACCGTTGCCTGCGCGTGACGTACGCGCGGAAAAGGGGCAGAAGGGGAGAAAAACTTAGCTGCGCGCTCTTCTGGGGAGTGACCGGAGAGAAAGAGTGAAGGTGAAAGCGTATGCCTGCCATACCTGCAGGGCAATGCAAGCTGTTTTCTCTCTGAATAGAAAAGAAAAGGGGCGTGCGGGCTCTGCGCCGTGTGCGCTGATACACCTCCAGAGAATGCCCGCGTGCGCCGAAATTAGCGGACGCTCGGGAGGTGGAGAATAAGCGTGACATCTTATTAAACTTGTGGATCAAATCCGGGTACCCTTCAGATCGTTTCCCACCCGTTTGTCACCTTCACCCTCCACCCCGCGTGCCCTGTGCTTAATTACAATGTATTGTGTTTAAAGGGGCAATTAAAGCCATCACACCAATGGCGTGTTGGACTTTAATTACCCATTGACAATAAAGGCAGGACGCTGTGCGCTTGCAATGGCTTATTCGTACAGTGCACCGGTTTACTCTTAGTGTGTTGCACATATTGCAACACTAAACTAACTTCTAAATTTCATGAATAAATGATTAAAAACTTAAGACTTAATAATTGAATAATGTTGATCACTTGTATGGTTAATGTACAGTAATGTTTAAGCATTAAATAATATTTTCATTTCATTTATTAATGTATAGGTTGGCTTTTAAGTCTTACCCTACAGAACAGTGTACTTAGTTTAACCTTAAAAAAGGTGGAGTATGTTTTGAATAGCTTTTTATGGGCCTGGGCAGTCCAAGCCAAAGGCTTGAGCCAAACGTAGACGTAATTACATTCCGATCACACTGACATGAAGTATTTCAAAACACTGCTAGCTATTATTCTGTTTCTGCTCACCTTGAAATATTCAAGACCTCACATATCACTCATTCATCCAGCAGAAAAATTGAAAAGAGAGACTGTGAAATATAATTAACCTTGTTACAGCCAGGTCAAACAACCAATTGTTATTCGTTTCATATGACAGCGCTTTGAGGCAATTTTTTCCCAGTGAGACTCGTGCCATGCAACATAAATTGAGATAAAAATGAAAACAAGAAACCTGAATTAATACTTCTGTACTGTATCAAATGAAAAGCTTCTTGGCACCTGTGAGATACCCTTAAGCGGTTTAGAGGTAAATCGCTATTGAACCAGATCCCTTTAGCTACTGGAGCTTATTGCTTTAGACTTTCATCACAGAAGCCAGCTAACATCTGATACTTCATCATCTACCCATGGCCTCACAGGAGCCAGAGTGAACCTGCTTACGGATACAATATCTCCATGCTAAAATAAAGGCAGTTTTTAGCAGCACTATTGATATAGTGTTAAAACTAAATAATTGCATTTTCTATGTAATAGCACTAGTTTAGACTACACAATAAAACAGTTTAGTGACCTGAAAAAGTTTTTAACATGCAGTGTTACTAAACTGGGTGCCTTCTACTTAATTCTAACTTAACTGTCATATTGTTCATTATATTTGCAACCCTCATATAAGTGAATTGCCTTCGTCCATTAATATTTTACAGCCTAATATCTGCAACTTATTTTAGCCAGAGAAGCCACAGCAATCAAATGATTTGTCAGATAATTAGGAGAATAGTTATCAATGGTCAGCAAGGTGTGAGCAATATTTCATAGATGATTGTGTATTTACTTTTCATTTTTCAGGTTTTAAATGCATTTTTATGCAAATCAGGCCACAGCACCTCTTAAATTAACTGTGAGGGGGCATTATGAGCAACTTGTTGGTAATAAAACATTTTTGTATTTATCATGCAACTACACAACAACAACATGTACAATTGTAGGTTAAGAGGAATATAAATTAAACACGGTTATGAGTTACTACTGTAAAGGACACAGTATTGTCCTAATTTAAATACAGTTAATTAATACATACTATTTAGCATTTATAAGTAATAATAATGATAAGTCTTTTGTTTTAGTCATACTTGAACTTGCTTTCATAAAAAGCATATCAAGATTTCTGTGATACTCCTGTGATAAGTCCTGGCATATGGGGGCATCATCATTTATTTTTTAAATTATACAAATGCAGTTCATCTCACACTGACTTTATTTACATAATTAACAAAAAATCTTAAGTGGATAGCAGATGCCTTTATTAAACCCCCAAACATACACATGCACACACACACACAGAACCCATGCTAACCAGTACAATGTGCCACACCTTGTCTCTCGCATAAAGATGGTCTTTAATTGAATCACTTAATTTTCTTCCCTGCCTCCCACAAAAGGCCACTTGCAACTTCAGGTGAGCGGAATAATGGGGGATGATATTTCTATCCAACAATGCCAGGGGCAGACTTTGATAATTTTCTCTTCTGAAGGTTAAACATAGATAACCTGCCTTTGGCATTTAATCAGCTACTTGTTAACTACTCTTTGGGTAATAAATTAATGTAAATTTTTATTGCCTCTCAAAGACGGCTCTTTTTAAATGAATTTAATGACTTTGTTATGGCTTTGCTGAACGCATCCCTACTTAAACCAGTAAGTAAAAGCCTAATGGTAATGCTTTATCGCTTGCAAAAATGCAATGATATTCATACAATTCATACAATATTCATGCAATTATTTCATTACATATATCATTACAATGACTTTGGTAATCATTGTGTGTACATTCGAAATAGCTGTCACATCGGCAGACATTTAAATGGATAGGATTACACAGTAAAACGGCTTTCACTGACTTTTCAGGACAAGTCTTTGGTGTTTGCGTGCGTTGTGATTGGCTGTGTTGACATTTCTATACTGTCATGTCTGTGACAGTTCTTTAGCATAATCCTTTCCATATTTCTGTTACTTGTTTGGAAAACACAAAGTTCTAGCTACAGACCTGCATCTCATCCACTGAATCTATTGAGACTTCTATTTCTTACTGCATTTCGTTGCTCTGTACTTGTACATGTGTAATGACAATAAAGTTGAATCTAATCTAATCTAATCTAATTTCAAAAAACACCTCATCTATCACCATTGTTCCATCTCTTTGATACCACATGGACTTTCTCAAGTGATACTTCTCCAGTGTGTTTTATCATTGTGTACTCCAGTACAGTTCGTCGGTTACCTGTGGAATAAGGATTATTAGGATTACTTACCTGGTCCAATGAGGTGTGTCTTCATCCATCCGTTCCTCCATCACAGTCATGATCCACGATCTCTGCAAAAAGAACGTTTTTACATTATCGACGTCCACTCTGCCTGATTATATTGAACTCTATTTCCCAGTTCATTTCCTGTCTCCTCATTGCTGTTAATAAACGTTAAGTTAAGAAATATTTAGTTTATATTAACTTTAGATTTGTATTTGCAATTTTATTTTGATTATATTTATTTAATACCTGTGCCGTTGTGTATGTGCATTATCTGTTTTGCTTGATTCAAAACTTGCATAGATATAAAGACTACCAAATACTGTACACATGTAAAAAATAAAAAGATCATCTTTTTTTGTTTCATCTTTCAACATTTCCTTTTTTCCGAAGATTGTCTGGCCTGCCCTTCAGAGTCCAGATATGGTCATGCTTCCTGTCTATTGACACCCATATAAATGGCCTTATTATCTCCCATTGGGATGGGAGAACCTAGTATGGCCCGGCCCGGCCCTATGAATCACTAGCAAGCTCAACTCTTGTTTTCTCATTAGGGGGCAGCGCTTGTTAATGCCAAGGTAACAATAACTCACCTGGATTAAAAGCCTGAATCTCCAGTTGAGTGGCAGCATGTCCTGCTAATGAGGTGCATTTGGGTACATTGTTGACAGTGTTCATCAACAAAACGAGGGGCTATCTTTAATTTACCAATGCCATGACAACAACAGAACGAGCAGAGTCAAGCAGATGAAGATGAATACACCGGTTGGGTCCCCGGAAACTTCTGCATTAGTGCATGACAACCTAAAATGCTCTTGTCATCAATGAGCGTCAGATTCGCCTGCAGGCACTTAGTGGGGGAATAAGAAGCCGTCAGGATGACAGATTGCCGTAGACGGGAACTTGTGGGGAAAAAATGAGAACTGAACATTTGGTGGCACCAGCACGATGTGTGACAGCTAGGTGATATGCTCATGTCAATTTAAAAATTCTGTCACCGAACAGGTCGAAACGAGGGAATGTATCAGAGATGTCATTAACTTTATACCACCATTCTATGAATAGTTATATGAGATCAGCTCTCCTGAGATTTCAAAAACAACACATTGTTTAGGCCCGAATGTTTTAGTGTTCAACGTTTAGTGCAAGAAACAGCATATACTCATGTCTGAAAGTCATTTCTTGGAAATTCCTCAAGGATGAGATTGCGATAATATACTTTTACGAGAGCTTAAAAGCATTCTTAGCCCAAAGATTCCCCGTTCATCTACTTCAAATAAGTCTCTGTGTATCTTTGGAACAGTATTAAAATCATTAATAGACTCTTAATAATTCTTAATAGTCTGAGTTTATGTTTTCCATTTTAGTCACTGACTCTGGTTTAGAATTTTCACTATAGACTCTGATTTTTAATTTTTTGCTGTTTGTTTGACATGCTGAATGGTTGCATTATATTTAGAGAAAAATCTAGAAAAGTTCTGTTTTGCTGAAGTAAAACCAACAATATCTTCTAGTGTACTACTTGGATGTTGACACGGTGACCGGAGGTGTATCATAAAATAAACCTTAGTTTGTCAAAGTGATAACTGTTTTCACTTTCACACCAGTTCTGTGACTTTGTAGTCTTGCCTGTACAAAACAAGTGCACACAAATTTGGATTGGACTCGATATATAATAACTAATATAAATCAAATTATGTAGTCACTGTCTCTATGTTTGCTCACTGACCCTAATATAAACCCTAATGTTTTAATGTATTTCCACTAATAAAAATAATGCTCTGTATCAAGAACAAATAAACAAAAAGAAAACTGTTATAATGATATTGGTCAACCTCTTGGTCAAGTGTTTTAACTCTTTTTGTCCAGCAGAGGGTGATAAAGATTTGATGGAATCACATTAATTATCAGACGTCTGTTTTAATTAAATTTACTCACTTATCAATCCTATGATAAATTGCTAATAAGTTAATATTTAATTTATTTAAGTTTACCATAAAACTAAAAACACAGGAAAACTAAACATCACGCTTTGACTAATTTTGTTTCTATTTGTTTCTATTCATAACATAATAAACTTCAGTCTTGCTCATCAGAGGCATATTTTTCAATATATCTAAAACAACATATTAGTAAATAAAGCTTTTCCTGGTTATTAAAAAAACTGCAACTTACCTTTAACTGTAACACACGACATCTTTTAAAGACACATTTATGTTTAATTTATAATTTTGCAAAATCCCGCCAATACAACAGTAACCAACTGCTTACAGCGCTATGAAATTGGGCTAGACCACTTATGGCGAGGGTGGAGGGAGGGGAGGCAGGGCGATACCATGTGTGCAGAGATGAAGGGGTGTCTGAGTCTCTGAAACAAATCTCACATGCTGCCAGTATTTCACAGGAGGATTGACCGGTCAACAGAGGCATTGGGATCGCGCATCTCGGAGATATGTAGATATACTGTCTGATCCCAATAAATCCCACTGGAGTATTTGAGTGTCTTGTAAAGTAAAGGTAAGTTCATGCTTTTCGTATAATGCGTTTATAGGTCTTATTGCATTGGCCGATCTTTAGTATAGATGGGCTGTTGTTACTGTCCATACCTTGATCCAAACACATCTGCTTTTAGAAGTAAACTCATGCATGGTCTATCAGTGTATAAATGTTATCTAAAATGCCTTTACATAAGTTAATACATAAAATACTTTAAAAGAAAACGTGCACTTCCACTGTTGGTTTAAGATGTAGTCTAAGTTTATGATGGAGAAAGTAAACAAATCGAAATAAAAATCTTATCGTAATCAATGCCGTGTTTTATTTGTGAGTTTTAAAGAGAAAACAAACTACATATTTCTAGTTTCATTTGGATATCTGTGGAGTATTTAACAAACGACGAATGCTTTGGAGTGTAATTTATAACAATAATTATATTACATATATATGTATTGTAAATATGTAATGTATGCATTAAATAATTACTGGCTCAAACAACATACGATATGATTAAAAATGCTGAAACTTATGCTGAATGTGTCAACCTGTTGGCAACAGTCCCCTGACCACTGCACAAAAGTTTCCTTATATAATATGTCATACTGGTAATAAGTTATTTTCTGACAGCAACACACTTTTTGAGTTATTATTACCATTGACACTGTTACAAACTTTTGTATTGCATTTTGTTTTTACTTTAACCAGTGTCTAATACTAATGATTTTTAAACAAATTTTCCACGAATTTAAATGGAAATACATTCTCAACTCTTTCTACTTGACACATAGGTATATAGGTAATCCCTTCATTTACTGTGTTATAAAAGAGTAAGAGTGTTTAAACATACACTCTTATTTGTTTTTCCCTCCAGTAGACAACACAAACAGACACTTTATCTCTTTATTTCCCTCAAGGACAAACACTGGCTATTGCTTTCACAGTCAGACTGTTTCCTAAAATACAGCTGTTAACAGCACTACCATTTACAATGAGGTGAAATGAATTAAAAATATCTGCAATAGCGTTTAAATGCTAGAACAACATTTTACACCACATTGCATTGTTACTGACATTTTGTTTGTGCACAAATAAATTCAGTTAGATGTCCAAAAGACAGATTTCCTCTAGTTTTACACAGGGCAGTTCAATTTAAGAGATGGTGCTAAAGGCAGGTGTGCATTAAGAATATGTCTGATTTTTAATTTAATAGTTTTAAACTAGCATTTACAATGTCAATCATATATTGCATGATTTTATATTTGCTGAAGATGGTAACATATTGCATACATTGTAGAACTCACAACAAGCGTTTATAGATAAGTAGATAATTTTAATGTTTTGTCTTCATTGTACAGTTATAGGAAATAGGTGTGTTTATGAACTCTTTATCTGCCTCTGTGAAACTGATCATGGTTAAAATGTTGAGTCTAGTTTTACACAAGTCTTTTTCAGCCTGTAAAAATGCAAACATTCTGTCAGACCTACACAGTAATTTTAGAAATCTGTAAAAAAAAAAACATCAGGTGTCGAACAGAACAAAGGACAAATTGAAGCACAGGACTGACCACTTACTTGAACTGTCAAAAATGATGGAGAAGACCACTCCAGTATCTGTTGTTAGGGAACTATTATAGAAAAGAGACAGTTTTCTGTGGGAACAGCTTGTGTTTTGACTACATGTAATAATATTTACAATGTTCCTGGTCAGCAGGTATTTTCCACAAGTGTAATGTGTGGGTTATTTATGACAGATAGCAGGTGTAGAGACCATTAAGAGGTCAGAAATGAACCAGGCCTTAAGGCCACTAAAAGTAATCATTATTAAGTCCCAGATATTTCCCATATTGGGGCCAAAAATGTCTCTGTAATACCTTTGTAACATTTTTTGTATTTTATAATATTTAGTCATGATTTGGATACCATAGCAACCAGGTCAATTAATTGATTCATTTCAAGCATTTGACATGTGTGGACAACATGCTGTGCGTTTTATGTGCTCATAAAAGGTTAATTTCTGACACTGGTACTGACCCCCTTCAGTGCCAAAAGATCTGTCAAAGTGATTCCCAGTCAATCACTTTGTCATACACAGTTTCTGTATTTAAACACATACTTCCCAGTTGTCGTTCTTTGTATTTTATTAAAAAACAATAAACATGCTCCTTTCTGCTAAAAAAAATGATCTGGACGTTCCCGTCAAGGGATCAACATGCTTTAAGGCTGCACAAAAAGAAACCTGCCTGAATGCAACTGGCCATCCTTGAAATGTGATCTCTCGTAAGGGTGCAGAGGTCAAAGGTTAGAGGTGAGGGGAAGAATGGAGCGCTGCTATCTCACTGGCCTTCTCAGCCTTTTTGTGTGCATTCAGCCCCTGGCTGGACCATGCCTGAGCACATCAAAGCACTGCCCAGACATTGTTTGCCAGCCCTGACCTTTGACCTGTTGTTATGTGTTGGGTTTCACAGTGGAACGTGTTTGTGTGTGCGCGCTGGTGGAGAGACAGAGAAAGCGTAAACCTTCTGTGTCACCCACTCGCTGCTTGACAATAACATTCAAGAAGTTTCCTCTCTTTTTTGGGGGAACTTTGGCTGGTTGTCTGCTTGGTTTTATTGTATGTGTAAAGCAGTGAATGACAGAGGGACCAGCCCCCACTTCCACACACGGCCCCCAAGGCTAAAAGTCTTAAGAGCCAACCACCCCCTCCTCTGTCCTTTTTGGAGAAAAGTAATGAAAGTTTTATTCTGACCTCAGATGGTGATTTTACAGATGAGAAGATGACTTTACTGCCAGATATATTGAGAGGACAGAAAATTTTGGTTATTGGCCAAAATTCTTCTGATGTTGTTTGGGTCCCTGTAATTCCTGGTATGGCTTCTTACCTGGATGATCTACATTAACAATAACTGTGGTAACTTGCAGTTTTTAAGGAAAGCTGTGTTTTTTTCTAAGGGGACACTGACAAAGTCTACCATCTGTGTGGATCTGTCATATGTAGCATGTATGTTTAGAAGACAAATGTGTTTATTCAGTGATATTTTGTTCAGAGATGTAGGTAAGAGATATTTTTATGTACAAAGATGTAGGTAAAAAGACAGAAAGAGAACATAGTCTTTAAAAGTGAAGCCTATAAACACACACACACACACACACACAATAGCCGTGTGATGTTACTCCAGAAGGGGCCCTGGAAAGATGAAAGCCTTCATCACCTCCCTGTGGAAGCTCTACTCGGGGGGAAGGGGCTGTGAAATGTCCTTCCCGCTATCACGTCTTGCACTTTTATCTCCTCGATTGTCTGCAGAGCCTGCCTGCATTAGCATTGGTTTGTTTAACTGCCGTTTCCCCCCCTCAGAACAAAATGCTAATATACTTTTTATGACGCCGCCCTTGACTAGCCACAAATGTGCAACAGGCCAAAAAAGATTGATGTTTTTGCTATATCTTCTCAAACAACACCAGCTAACAATGTTGAAATAAATTATTCCAGCATTTGAAATTTGCTTGCTGGTTAAAAAAGCTTTATTGGTGGCACTGGTTAAAGTTAATTTGAAATGTCAGTGGTGGTAGCGTGTTTTGTGGGTTGTGTGTTTCTGAGGGAAGGAACATATGGCAGAGAGCATTTAAATGACAGGAGATTATGTCCAAAGGGCTTTGAGAGCCAAGTTTGTTCTGCTGGAGCTTTTCATTAGAGGCATCAGTTGTTGTTCTGTGGGGTACATCACATTCACCAGTTTGCAGTGCCTACATACAATACAAAACATAATCCATATTTGTTTGATTTAACTAGCCAGTGTCTTTGACAGTTTTTTTACTATTAAATACTGTTTAAGGCACCATATGATATGGAACTGTCATACTTATTGAAAACAAATAACCTTGAAATCAGATGCAAGCATCCAACCATTAAAAAATATGATTTAATATGACTTAGTTAACCTAACTAGCTTATAAAAGATTTTTAAAGCAGGTAAAAATAGTTTCTTGAAACTGCACAATTTACAGAGGGTATATTTTTTCCTGATGAATGGAGCAAATCTATAAAGCACATTAGTCATCTTTCATAACATTTTAATGTTTCCCGTGAGCTCAGCCTTTCCCAGTTTCCAGTGTTTTGTTTATTGTTGAGGAAGGTCATTCTCTCGCTCACTCACTCAGTCTGGGTCAGGGTGCCCTGACATTGGTTCTGGTGGCTGTATTAACTTCTCAGGGGAAGCTGAGCACTCTGCAGACCCTGTCATAAAATCACACTAATCACAGTACCATTTTTCTGTGATAATCACGTTTCCTGAGAGATAGATTGATTGTTCAGTTAGTCACTGATTTCCAATCAGCTTAAATGAGGCTATGTAGGCAGCAGGGTGTGTGTCCGGTCAAAATCTTGTGTACTTAGATAACCTCTGTCAAAGAGATGTTTGTTTCTCAGAGTTCTTAAATACAACTATAATTTTGTTACGTGCAGATGTGATATTTACTTCATTGTCAGTGTAGTAATTGTTTGTATGTTGGTAACTGAAGCGATGAAGTAATGTTGATTTTGGATTCAGTTTCTTGTGATTTGTTTAATCATTAAGTTTAATCATATTTAAAATGTTCTGCCTAGGGTTCCCACAATCATAAAATGCCTGGGATTATTTTTTTGCATTCATTTTAAGCAGTTTTTCTCTTTCTCCAAAAATGTAGTCCAACTGGTCCAGAATTTCATCTGAATGGAGGTGATTTTTATAACTCTTTATTTAGTGACTGGAATAATCATGGGAAAGTCACGTACATTCATTGGTCAATGTGAACCCTGAACTCAGGGGTCAATGTGAACCCTGAGCAAAGAGACTCGTACACATAGGTGGCTGGCTGACAGAGCCATTTTAATCCCATTTTTCTAACAAATTCTCACTGTTCTATTTAAGGTCATGGGGAACTCACACACAGGTCACCTTCAGAGCACACGGTTCGAGGAAATGCTGCATAACTCGATAGAGGCATCACTGCGCTCCAACACAGTAGTGCCCAGACCTGTTTTCTCTCAGCTGTACCTGGAGGCAGAACAGAGACTTTATTCTCATGACGGTGAGCCTTTATTATTTAAATAAACTTTCCTGGTCATGTATGTGCATTGCTGTCAATTATTTGGGGTGTTGTTTACATAACGTTATAATATGTAAACAATATAGTATATAATATATTATCTCAGTCTGTTAGCACAAGAGTGAATTTCATCAACAGGTCGAATAGATGAGGAGGATGATGAAGAGGATGGCTCAGATTCAAACAGCCCTCCAATCCCATATCAGATGAAGCCCCCACCAGAAGGATCTTGTACCACTGATGGTGAGATCATAAGAACCATGTGTGTCTGATAGAGATGCTCCAATCTGGAAGTTCTGGGCTGATGATGATAACCAACAATTAATAGCTTATTGTGGTGGACACCTATACGAATAAGTGATCATTTAAAGTTTGCGCTAATAGCTAGCTAATTAGTGACAGATCAGTATTTAATACAGCTCCAGATCAATAGTGATTAACTATGTAAGTCAGTATACTTGCACCAATTAGGAACATTGGTGGATGATCATGTGTGGTCTCAATGCTATGTTGACCAGATCTTCTTCCTTCAGGATTCTGTCAGGCAGGCAAAGATCTGCGGCTGTCGTCCATGGCCACTGAGTCTTTGGAAGTCCCTCCTGGGTTTCTGCTCGTCGGAGCAAAATCTCCCAGTGTTCCCGATCACATTATGGTGTGTGCGGTGGACCTGCGCTTTCTCCCGGATGAATGTGGACGCAATGCACTTTTGGGTAAGACGTGCCGAACTTCATGAACCCGCATTTGAATACCCAGCATTACAAAAACTGAACACTATACAGTTTACAAAAATACACATTACAAAAACCCTGAACACAAATAAAGCACCTGGGTCAGGGTACCCCAACCTTGTGGGACCATGTTTTCATTTGTCAAAGAGACCTTCTTAGGTCTTTAATTTTAGTTTCTATGGCCCCCACATCAGTTCAGCATCCTCATCTTCAGTGAAGGTTAGTGGCTATGGAAACCGATCGCTCAGCTGAGTACGGTCTAAAACGAGTCTCTATTTCAGACTACTGAGCTTGTTTTTCCAAGGCATGTAGACGACATCTGTGCTGTCAAGGAAAGTAGATGTTCACATGACATGTGGCTTGTATATTCTCGTAGGTTTCTCAGGGAACTGCATCGGCTGTGGCGAGAAGGGTTTCCGCTACTTCACTGAGTTTGCCAACCACATTAACCTGAAGCTCACCACCCAACCCAAGAAACAGAAGCACTTAAAGTACCACCTGCTCCGGAACACACAGGGATTACTGGTTAAGGGACCACCGATCTGCTGGAAAGGGATTGGTAAGAACCACTATATAGTATATTGAATGAAAATTCTCAAGTAATAAAGGAAATGGTCGTTTTCTGTTTCAGATGCATCTTGTAGCATTAGCTGTCTTTCTTTGGTGGATTTGTGACTTAGATAAGTGGTTAGTGGCTTCACCCAGCTGCTGACTAGCAAGAGGGTTGACTTGACCCTGTTTAACCTCCTCAGGCACTGGGCAAGCCTGAACCATTCACTGGACTGACCAGGCCCTGCCCTTCCTGGCAGGCACATAGTCCAGATGGCCAGCGTGCCTAGTTTAGTTCACTGCTACCATGGTGATGTCAACACTGAGTCTAAGAGCATATGCATATTAAAGGCATATATTAACAAAAGCATTTGAAAAATTTGAAAGTGAAGCTACATTAATGTTGTTTTTGAAGATTTACTGTAATCGAGTCACTAAATACATAAAGGTTTAAGGACTATATTTATTTACAGCTATTTGTCAGAATTTATTAGAATCAAGTATTCCAGAGAAGCATGTAATCAATTTGCATAACTACTCAGTATATCAGCTTATGATGCCAATCATGTTAAAATGTTTTTTTAATGACTATTACTCATGTTTTGTGCAGACAGCCGAATGAGACAGTCTGTGTCTAACACAGCTGGAGGACCAGAGGAGCAATCAGGCCATGGACCCGCTGACCTGCTTCCCAATTCAGGACAACCAGCTTTGAGCACAATTAACCCTACAGGTACTAAAACACAAAGCATTTATATAGATGCTGTTTGGATAAAAGCGTCTGCTAAATGCCTAAATGTAAATGTTTAACTCTCTGCCTTCGGAATGGCAAGGGTCTATTTGGTGAGATGCGTATTTGTTTGAAACTGAAATTTTATTTTGTCATCATCACTTAGATCTGAATACCCACCTCCACATTTCTGAGGGTTCCCCTCCAGTAAGCAATGGCGGCCATGTTCCCGGACCTCAGCAGCACGTATCACACACTGGAATAGTGGCTAATGGCCCTGGAAGACCAACAATATTAGGTAATCCAGCCCTTTAGCAGTCACTATGCACAGTTGCTCTGTTCTGAAACTCTGTCAGCTGCATACAGAGACAGCAATTTAAGGCATCTTAAAGAAACAAATTTCCAGCTGGGCCATAAAGTATGTTGTGGCCAAATTGAAAGGCATGTATCCTTCACAGAGAAAGCAATCCCAGAATGCAATGCGAAAAAAATAAAAATGTGTGTTGGCAATCGCAATTTAAATTATAAATGAACTTTAAATGCTAAAAAGTGCCAATAAACATGGTTTAGATTATTGCCTCTATGCAGAAAGTAAGAAGCAAGACAATCAATAGATTCTGAAATAGAACTAGTGTTTACATTTGTAGCTTGGATCAAAGAAAAGGGAATCCTTCATTTTACCAGGCGGTCCCTAAACTAATGCCTCTTCTAGAGACTTCACACCTTCAGTGAAAGACACCCCCCACCTTTGAAATGTTTAGATGCCTTTAAAAGAGCTGGCTGTATTGTCTAAGCCTTTTCCTTTTCTTTTGTTGTTGGAGTCTGTCATTATTCAGCACTTGGGGTTGTAAAAGATCCCTGGCTTTTATTTCAGCACTCTCTGACTATCACCTCCATAAAGTGCTGCTGTAAAGTCTCCCTCACTGTTTTTTTTTGTTCTTTTTCTTTCTTTCTCTCTTCCTCTATCCGTCTGTGTTGTAAAACGTGATACTTCCTTCCTGATGCTTTGGTTTTCATTAGGATTTAACACATCCCTGTTCCTTTGCCTCTCCTTGCATATAAAGGGACATATGCGCTCACGTTTACAGTCAGGTTAATGCACAATGTAATGATTACTTCCTGTGACATCATAACCCTCTTAAAAATGTATACATTAAAGTTAAATAATCAGAAATAGAACATTTGTCAAAAAAACATTGATGTTGGCTTGGACAAAGCCCTGAAGTATGATGTTTGACAGAGTAGGTAGATTTTACAGCAATAAGAATTTCATAGAAAAGTTGACAGACAGTTAGACAGTCTTGCTAGACTGTTGCTAGGGTAATCAAGACGGTTGCTAGGGTGTTCCAGGTTGTTGCTAGACAGACAGATACATGATAATAGACAAGTACATACATATAAACTTACTCTAGTATCATATTAACCAAATATGTCATTTTTCAAGGCTCCATGGCAAATTCTGGGCCCCCAAAAAAGAGACACAGGGGTTGGTCCCCAGAATCCTCTGCTTCAACAGACGTCACCCCCAGACCTGTTCCCACCAGCACAACCAACGGCACTAAATCAGGTAGACACACTCACATCTCTATGGTTGTAGCATTACTGGTTTAAAATGCACTACCCTCATTAATTCTCTCTTTTGTTTTAGTCCCTCTAAAATGTTGCTCTTAAAAAACCAAAGGGGGCTTATAATTAAATATGTTTATTCTGCATCTAGTCAGAACAGAGTGTTCTGTTGCTGAGTCTCTTAATGGTGCCCTAAGAGTAAACAGATTTTTAATATTTTTTAACAGTACAATATTGCTAAAAAAATACATGTAACATATAAGACAAAACACATAAAAAAACATATTACATAAAAACATGATATAATATGTATTGTGGTTTTGGGTCTATGTTATATGGGTCTAATTTGTATTCATAGTAATGATTAACAGATGTGCACATGTCTGTGATCGGGCTATTCTGTTTAAGTGAGTGTGTGAGGTTATATCAAGTGTGTATGTGTTGTGTGTTTGTCTCCAGCTGACAGCAGTGCATCGGGGTGTCTGTCTCTGGGGTCCTCTCCGCCCCTCGCACTGGCAGAGTCTGTTACAGTGCCCGATCACCTGCTCCAGACCTGTGGGCTGCGGCCTGTCATTTTTAAAGGTGAACAAAATGTGCTGCTTCTTACACCTTTTACAATGCTAGCTTCTGTTGCTAATAGTGCTTAGCTGTATGAATTATTGCAAGTTAATTATATTCTTTAAATAATAAAAAGTGGAGTAGTTATACACATTTACAATTTACAATAAAAACAAAAAAAGATGTTAGAAAAGTCTTACTTAAAGCTCCAAACGATGTCTAAACTATTAAGGTACATGGACCGAAACATAAATAATCCAAAATTAAAAATATAGCTTTTACTTAAATAAATTACAAATTTAGAGGCCCTAATACAATGTGCCAAGTGCAAAACATTATGCAAGCAATCCTAAAACAATTTTGCAACTATACTACATCTTTTATCATTTACTTATACATCTTCTAATTTTATATATCACTATTGAATATCTGGCAGACATTCAAAGTATCCTCCCTTTTTAAATATGAAGACTTCTCTGTATACAATCTTTAATGCCACCATGTGATGCAAGCAGCATCCAATAGCAGTTTCCATCACTTCATCCCAGGCCAGCTGTTCAATTACACTGTGTGTGTTTGTGTGCAGGGCATGGAACACTGCCCCATTTATGTGGGAATCTTGGGGACGTGCTGTTGAGCGATCTACTGCAGAAATGCTACCGCAATTCCCAGAACCTCCCGCGCGTCTACGAGCAGTACGGCACCTCTCCAATTCAGCCCATCTCCGTTGAGATGCAGATACTGTTGACTGTCTACTATCTGGTACAGCTTGGTAAGAAGAGCAGTGCATCTGTCCTTGCGTACACCTTTAACACACACACACACACAGTCGTGTTTGCAGTTGTATCGGGGGTCACTGTCCTGTAGAGATTTGTTCCAGCCCTAATCAAACACACCATGCTTGTCATTTTCAAATAATCGTGAAGACACTGATTCCCTTGTTCTGTTGTGTTCAGTTAGTTAAACTCTAAACTCTACAGTGGTTATAAAGGACTGAGTTCTGCATTAGAGTGTAAATGATCATGCCGGTGCAAAATTAATTAACACATGGCCATGTGTGGCAAGAACATCTAATAATTACTGGTTTTAGTGCCCTTGAATGGCATTTGGACTTGGAATTATAGAGTAGAAAACAAAACAATCATATTTCTTGATGTTATGTATTGTAGATAGTATTTCATTTTATTGGAACCATGATAATTTACATTAAATGCTATACAAATGCATTCTGTATTAATGTAGTATTTGTAAATATAAGGCCAGTATGTGTTACTCTATTTGTGGGTCACTCCTGACAGCTCCTGACCAGTTTCCTCAAATGGAAGACCTGGAGCAGATCTTCATGCGCTCCTGGCGTGAGTCACACCTGACAGAGATCAGGCAGTATCCACAGACCCATCCACAGTTTCCACCTCCTCTTCCCTGCTTAGCTCAGCCTCTCATCCCCTCCCAGCTGCCCTGGTTGGCCAAACTGGCCACCAGCTCATGCGGAGAAGGAGTCCTGGTGCTGGACACAGCGCCCTCTCTGGTGGAAGCTTTGGAGGACATCTTTCACAGACTGGTGAATGGCAGGTTGAGCCACACCAATTATGTGGTGATCTTCTGCATGAGCAGGAGCCAGGAGATACAGTCATGTGTGGTGGTGACAGGTTTGTGGGTCGCTTCATTTAC
>JAZGTK010007810.1:0-18965 GCA_036877625.1 Ambastaia sidthimunki
GGGCATGTTGGCGAAAATGGCTCTCAGGACCAGAGGAGCTGTCCAATCAGAGTCACTGTTAAGGTTCCACTGGACCCCGCCCTCAACTCTCATGGCTTTACGGTGTCAACACACACTCCAGCTCAGGTGCTGGACGTGACTGAAGGTATCTGCACACACAATACACTCATCACAACCATCATATGTACAACAGCTAAAACTCTTTTAATGTCCTGAAGTAGATTTGTTTCAAAACATTTTCTTCTTTCAATTATGTTGCATGATTAGTGTAGGTCTAAAAAGTGTTTTCGTCTAAAATGTTATGGCAGAAATTTGCCTTCACTCACAATATGTCTGGTCAGATTAATGAAGTGACACTTTCATTTGTTTCAAACTGTTAAAGTCATCATCCATCTTTGCATTACCTCAAACTTTTTGCCTGTGGAAGAAAATGTCAAAGCTGCATTTTCCCATACAAAACATACATGCTAATGTCTGACTGTTATGTTCAGCTGTGATTTGCCTTCAGTTAATTTAAAATGTTTATATCTGTTATATTTGATAGCAGGTCCCTTTTCACATTAAAAACAATATAGCTAAACTATTATAGAACGTTATATAAACAACGGCTAGTCTTTTATTCCTTTGGTCATGTGATATCTTGCCTAAGGCACAAAGTGAGCCAGGATTTCCACTTATGCACCATCAAACTAACAGAAGCACGACACCTCTGTCTTTTACAATTAATTATTCATTTTCCTATATTGATCCATTTTATAATAGCGCTTATAATAGTTTCGCAAAACACCTCTCGTGACCTCTTCACATTATTATGCCCAAATGACTGTCAATAAAGATCAATTAAATAGCAAAGTGCACACAGATCGCTCACAGTTTGCCCAAAGTGGAGGCTTGTCAGAGAAAGACAGACACGTTATGGGTTTTAAAGCCATGTACTGCTCCATGACTTCCTGGCACCCCCCCATTATACTTGATTTTGGAATAATTATCATGGTGGTAACAAAATACAACCTTCATAAATGCTGTTAAGATGTCTTCACAATAGAAAGGAAATGGTTTTTGATAAGATCTTTTGAAGACTCTGAGCAGTCTAAGACTTCAGTGATTCTTATATAAAGTAACTAAGATCATGATTTACACTTTTTGTGTGTTTTTAGGAGGCCCTGCTGATGGAAAGCTTGTTCCTGGGGACCAGTTTATTAAAATAAATAATATTGCTGTTGATGATCTATCTATAGAACAGGCTGCTGACATCATCAGGTATGTAGCGTGTCTATGTACACCTGTATATTTATATGCCTGTATCTGGGGGCTAGAAGTCCATTTTTTTCCAAGACAATCCCATATTTTAGCTCATTTTCCCACACCCCAAATGCTGTAATGTTTAAATCCCGGAATAAATAATATTAATAGGAAAAATCTGGTAACTCTAACTATATTTTTCCACTAAATATGCTGTATTTTTCTACTAATTTACAGGGAATGTCAGGATACCATCATAGTGACTGTTCTGAGAAACACAGTGGTAAGTGTTTGTGTGCATATAGAATGAGACACTTTCATGAGTAATGTTGTTACTTTTGAATGGAGTATGTCAGGTATAGAGGTGGTGTAATAATATTATACGGCAACAGACAGAAATGATACAGTAACTATGTAGCTTGATTCATTGAGTTCATCAGTAAAATGTTCACTGTATTGTAAAACAAAATCACGGTATTGTAATAACACCATGACCAGGCCTACAAGATATCCATGTCTACAAAACTCTACAGAAATTTCTGCAGAATTACACCCACCATACAAAAACTCCTAAACATCAACTGCCTCTTTTGTGTTTGTTTGTTCAATATTTTAGGCTAACATAATTATGCTTTCATCCATCAAAAAAATCAAAACTGTAGCATTCTCAACTCTATATAATACATTTTACCGCATTCGAATCAATTTCCCAGAATCCCACAGTACATAGAAAGCTAAACTGTCGGAAGCATCACAATTATTTAATGTATAATGTAAACACCATGACATGTAAATACAGTAATAATTTAGTAAATGGTATATACCAACATACTATGATTTCACTACCACAATATTTACATTCAAGGGATGTAAAGAGAAAACATGATGCGGATATGTACACCTCAGACACATTTGTGAATGCCAGTTCATGGGCAATGAATTTGGAAATGAGTGAAATATGTCACTGAAGGTTTTACTGGCTGCGTCACAGGGACCAAAATCTTCCTTCATAACTCCAGAGAAGAGAGCCAAGCTGAAGACAAACCCAGTTAAAGTGAGGTTTGCAGAAGAAGTGGCGGTCAACGGTTACTCACAGGTTTGAAACATTATGTTTTTCATGTTAATAACCGAGTGTACATCCACAGAAAATTACAGGAAGTGAGTAAATGAGAGAGAATTTAGAGCAGGGATGGCCAACCCTGCCGGAGGGTCTCCTGGAGGGTCAGTGTCCTGCAGAGTTTAACCCCAACCCCAATTAAACACAGCTTAACCAGCTAATTAAGGTCTTACCAGGTAGATTAGAAAGTTCCCGGCAGGTGTGTTGAGGCAAGTTGGAGATAAACTCTGCAGGACACCAGACCTTCAGGAGCAAGTTGCTAGAGGTAATGAAAGACAAAATGGTTTAGCAGTTTAACCAGTATCTTAAGCAAAATCCTATTAAATAATTGATCCGATCACTGTAAACAGTGAGGTATAGTATTCACCATCTAACTTATGTTTAATTGAATTTATAAACTTAGTTATTTTAACTAAATCTTTTCACTGAACTTGAAATTAAGTTTTTATATAAAAATCTACCATCACTGTAACTATGACATTTTCATCTATATGTATTATTTGTGATGCTAAAGGTATAAGTTATTTAAAATATTTAATTATTCTCTAATTGTTCTTTGTCTAGTTGTGATGATACATGATTTAGTAATTGTGGTTTAGGACAAAAGTCTTTGTGGAGTGCTGTAAGAATCTTCATTTTCGTCCAGCGCTAGATGTTTTTTAATTAACATCCAATTAAACAAACCCATTATCAAGCAATAAGGCCGTGACATAACACGTTTATCTTTAACTGCATGCCGCTTTTTTGAGAGTTTAATTTTTTTATGCGAGAATGAGATTATGGTCACCAGCTAAAAAATTCCTTTATGCCTTAACTAGAATCGTTTAAAAAGTTTGTTATAATTAGTTGCTGTTGTATATAAAATAATACACACTGCCACAACCCGTGTTAAAAAACATATGTTGAAAAAAATGTCTTATGACCTTGAACCATTTATTGACCTCTGACCTCCAGGGCAACTCTTTGCTGTTCCTGCCCAATGTTCTGAAGGTCTACCTGGAGAATGGCCAAACAAAGGCTTTTAAATTTGAAACTAAAACCACTGTCAAGGTACCGTTGACATCCACTAAAGTTTGATGTGATGTTATCTAACATAAAAAAAAAGGACCATGAAGATATAGTTTGCCAATAGTGTTTTTCCACATTCCATGTATCAGGTAAATACATTCAGTGCCATAGTATATATCACAGTACTACAGTAATGCTATCCGATCCATCACTGTACTATGATACATTTACTCTGCTTGTAAGGGCAGTGCTGTTATTTTTAACTTGTGTTGTGTGTCACACATCTAATAGCAGTGTATTGATGTGTATTAATGTCCACACAAATGCTTAATATATGTAACATGTTCTTCTCCATTTTCTTCTTAACTAGGACATAGTGATGACTCTGAAGGAGAAACTGTCCATCACCCGTATCGAACACTTCTCTCTCGTACTGGAACAACAGTACAGCAGCAGTAAACTGTATCTACTGCACGATGAAGAGATTATTCAAGAGGCAAACCTACCAAAAATACACATTTGTATTAATAATGCTAAATATAGTCACTTCTCCCTGCATTCATCTGTGTTTAAGCAACTCACAAATGATCTCTTTTGTGAGACAGGTGGCTGAGAAGAAGGAGACCCATGACTACAGGTGTCTGTTCCGTGTCTGTTTTCTGCCCAGAGACTTTGAGAACATGCTCAAAGACGACCCTGTGGCCTTTGAGTATCTGTACCTACAGGTGTGTGTGTGTATGGATAAACAGTAATGTCAAAAAAGTCTGAGACCACAAATAATTTTCACAAATAATTTGTGAAAAAAAAAATGAAAGGAAAAAATAAAGGAAAGGTTATATTTACATGAATTTAGGAGCAGCTTTCTAAAAAACGCTGTTGATATTTGAAATCATCACCCAAACAAACACACCCCTTTCTTCATTGCTCCACCCACAAAATAACAAATATGCTATGCAACAAAGACATTGGATAACAGCTGGTGCATACGCCCCCTATTGCTGATTGGCTACGAAAGTCTTATGATGTTGCGGTGATCAGCCTGATCCACTTTGTTGAGATCCACTTCTCCTATTTACACAGCCAATGAAAACACAGTGACCTATAAATTCTGAATCTAAGTATTCATTTTACCATAAAGTACAGTATTTAACTTGTCTTTGTTTTCCAATTCTCCAAAACCCATAACTTTCTGTTTGGTTTAGAAAAAAATCTCTATTTTAAAATATGGTTTCAGACCTTTGTGTGTGTGTGTGTGTGTGTGTGTGTGTGTGTGTAGAGTGTGAGTGATGTATTGCAGGAGCGATTTGCAGTGGAAATGAAATGTAACACAGCTCTCAGACTGGCTGCGTTACACGTGCAGGAAAGATTAGCCAGCAATGGACAGTCTCTTAAAACACCACTGAAGGCCGTCATGTGAGTGTTCACACAAACACGGAGCCATTTACCCAAGTTCAGTTAACTCTGCACTGTTTCCACTTATATAAGAAAATCTGCTTCTACATTTTCTCTTTTGTCTTCCTAATAACTGTGTGTGTGGGTGCACATCTAAAGCATGTTCTATTTCTAACCATTTCTGTCTGAAGGAAGGAGTGGGGTATTGAAAGCTTTGTATCACATACCTTACTGCGAAACATGAGAGAGAAAGACTTGAAGAAAGCCATCAGTTACCACATGAAAAAACTTCTAACTCAGGAGCCTAAGCAGAAGGTGTGTGTGTGTGTGTGTGTGTGTCATGCATTCAGCTTTCTGAGTACATAATGCATAACCTTTACTAAAATGTACTGTGGCAATACCATAGTACAGTAATGCTATAGGACAAATAGTTTTCCTGTAGCTCAGTTGGTAGAGTATTAGGTTTGATTCCCACATGTACTGACAAAATGTATAACTCAAATGAACTGGAAGTCGCTCTGGATAAAAGCGACTGCCAAATGCATAAATGTAAATAAGTACTTTATTATATATTCTGGTATTGCATGATACAATTCTATTTTTGCACTGTAGCATTTACATAGTATTTCAAAGTAAATCACAGCATTTCTATGCTCCTTGTGGTACTTGTTTTAAAGAAGTAAAATAGTTGTGTATTTATTTTCTATATGTGTTGGGTATTTTCACAGGTGATCTCAATGAACCAAGCTAGACTGAACTACCTGAATGAGATATCTGAACTCAAATCATATGCAGGAAAAGCTTTCAGTGCCACTATGATGGTAAGACCTTAGACACATTAGTCTCAAAGTCTCAAATAAAGATCTATAGATGTAGAATATACATAAAAGTAGTCAGTGAAACATTACTTTCCATACAAATGCATGTTTTGCACAAACAACCTCATTTTCTTATAATAAAGATGAAGATCAATATTCTAAACAACCATTTTGGTTTATTCTCATTCTTCACAATATCAGTCTTGTCAGTCACATACTGAATGCTCCTCTCTATGTAACCAGCTGCAGGACAGAGAGTCGATGGTGAGTTTGTTGGTGGGAGCTCGATACGGGGTGAGTCAGGTGATCAATCACAAACTAAGCATCATGACCACGCTAACTGAATTCAGCTGCATTACCAGAGTGGAACTATTACCTGAATCTGACAGAATTAGTCTGGTTAAAATCTACCTGCAGGATATAAAGGTATACACACACTTGCATGTACAGTTGCATGTAAAGTTTTACACCTGTTATGCATGTAAAGTTTTACACTTATTTTTCTTTACTCTGTCTTTCTCCCACTTTTCTGCCATTTTCTAGCCAATAACCTTGTTGTTGGAATCAGTAGCAGCTAAAGATCTGTTGTGTCTGGTGGCGGGATACTGCAAACTGCTGGTGGACCCCCAGATCTGTGTTTTCCCCTGGCCAACTATTTCAAAGAGCCACCGCATATCAGCAGAGGAGGGTATGCAACCCATTTCCATGTTTTACTGAACAGGTCTCTGGCCAGACAAAGCTGATTAAAAATTATATTAAATTAATAATAAATTATTTTTCGTGTTACTCCCTAATACTGAGTACTGATCTTTCAACCACAAAAATAAAATGCTGGAAATCAACCAAAAACCACCCCATAGCTATTACTAGCTTGCCTTACAAAGGGTCTTACAAGAAACATGAAAAAATATCCCTGCTGAAAAACATAATAATAATAAAAACTAAAAATGCTGGCCACCTATCTTCTGGTCATGTTAGAGACTAGCTGACTGGAGAGATAAACCAGCTACATACAATTTTACCCCATCTGAGACAAAAAAAAATCTTTGGTTGTATTATTTTTTTATAGTGTTTTATTAGAGGGATTGATAACATCCCAACTATTTTTACTACAGTACAGTATGCAGATTACTCAAGTCATTCCAACAAAAAAATAATGTTTCATACCCCAATTTAAGTTTTAACCCTTTTATAATATCTAAGCACAAATAGACATGGCAAAAATAGGTGGTAAGTGAAAGTATATATTCCTGCACACCTGCAAGAATTCATTATATAAATCCATAAAAAAAATCCATATAAATTCATCAATAAGTCTATAAAATAAGTGCAGGCAAATGACAATTGGTGTGACCAACATATTTAGGAAGTGTGCATCTTTCTATCATCAGTAATTGAATAGGGGAAAAGATGGAAAAGTGTAAAGGTTTTAAATGGTTTTGCAGGTCTAAATACATTTTTAACATATCATAATGTAATGCATTAGATGTTTGAGCTTCTGCTTGTGTATATAGGTTATGTGTCACACTGCGGAAGTGACTCTGAAGACTCAGATACAGATATGGATGCTCTGCTTACTCATGTTGCTGGTACTACCAAAAACAACGAAACAGAAGTCACGACCAGTGAAAATCTTCCAGATGAAAGTGAAAAACAGATGGAAAAGGAAGCAGAGGTGGTGAGTGATAAAGAGAAAGAAGAGGATGAGATGGAGAAGACCAGCAAAAGGGAGATGGACAAAGAAACCATCCATGAACCTATAAATCCTAATAATGAAGAGACAGTAGAAACAGATGATGAAAGAGTGGAAACAGAAAACAAAGACAAAGAGCAAGAGAACAAGACTGAGCAACCGCAGTTTGTCATCATCGTGGATGACCCTTCATCTGAAGTATCAGATTCATACCAGACTGACTCACATTTCCTGACCAGCATGTCTAGTGACTCTATGGATGCCCTAGAGGAGGATGACCTTATGACCTACTGCTCTGCCAGACGCCCATGGCACTTACCAGTGACAGACTTATATTGCCATGAAGACCACTACACTCCATTACTGTCTCCAGATCAATTCCACATCAAAGATAGTCATTCCCTAGATGAAATGTGCTCTGCTGATTCAAATTGCGAGTCTGAGATCGATCAGTTGTTTTATTTTGCTGCGCTCTCAAATATTGCTGAATGTCTGCCCAGCCCCCCTGAAGCCAGTGAAGAGGAGGACTGTGAGGAACTGGAAACCGAGAAAGAAAGGCACAAAAAGAGCTCACCTGCAAAGCTTCCTGAAAGTGCCATACCACCTCCTGGAGACTATGTGTTCTCGTTTGAACAAGGCGACACTAGACACTACTACAATATCTGCTCCAATGTTACCCCTGACAGTGCCCGCAGCCTCCCACGACCCCTCTCTTCTCCAGGTTCAAGGGAAAGACAGATGGATCAGGAAGGAGAGGAAGTTAAGAAGATGGAAACAGTGCCAGTTTATCAGCCACCACCAGGGTTTGGAGACAGCAGCTCAGACGACGAGTTCTTTGATGCTCAGGAAAGATTCACATCCCCTGAAGAATCCTCTTCAACTGCCATAAAAAAAGGTATGACATTTCTGAAATATTATATAAACATATTTTTGAAAAATAGTTAACAGTATGAATAGTACGTTGTAAATTGTACCTTTTACAAGATTGAATATTGTAGGATTGGGATCACTTAGATCACTTATACTTTGTGTTTACTGAAATATATTTTCCAGAAAATTCTAAACACTCAAGAACAAAGATATGCACATTAAGCCTAAATGAGATTGGAGTCTGTGTCAGTGAACAAGGGACAGAAGATCTAGAAAAGAAAGAAAAGAAGGAAAAATTGCAGGAAGAAGTGGATGAATTGTCAAAGTTTCGGAAAAGATCCAAGAAGCGTCGTTCATTCATGGAAACAAATTATACATCTCTAGTGTCATTCCCAGAAGAGGATCAATCAGATAACAGTTATGGCAATAGCATCCCAAGCTATGGTTCTATATCTGTCAACCATGGCACTGGCCGAATGGCATGTTTTGATGGTGGATGCTCAGATCAAGGTCCATGTCCAACAGTCTCATCTCTAACCCACTCTGAAGGAGAACCAGCACAACTGGAATCCAAACCCATCAACCATTTTAAACCCAGTGAGTTAGGACTCCATAATACTGCCACTGATACACAAGTTGGATCACACTCAAACAAGGCATATCAGCGGAAACAGCAACATATAGAAATGGAACCAGATTCTATGGAGTGCAAATCAGTTACTGAGCTAATGTCTTCTGCATCACCAACTATAGTAGCAGTACGTTCCTGCATGGGGCTACAGGACAAAGGAAACACCAGCAACCATGACAAAAATAACCAGGAGAATGGTGAGACAGGGGGTTTGGTTGAGAGACTGTTTGAGGGGCATTTGTTCTTGGACTCATCTACAGGTTGTGACAAATGTGACACCAGTGCCCCATCTGAAGATCAGGCAACCAATCAAACAGAATGTTCATCGCAAAGCAGATCAGTAACCCAAAAGAGCAGCTCACTACCAAGACTAGGCCAGATAACCCAATCAAGTTGGCCTTGCTTCTCAGTCCCAAGTATTTCATATACTACAAGTCCAAGTATTGATGAGGATATGAACAATGGTACTGTGGGTCTAGAATTTGGGCAAAGAAAAAACTCAGTGGAAATAAAAGAGAGAACTAGAAGTGACAGCATATCTTTAGCCTCTGCTGATGATGCACCACACTGCACACCAAAATATTTATTTACCCAGAGAGAACCAGAATCTGATGAAATTGATGAATGTGACCCATCCATTCCAGACTTATCTTCTGACATTTCATCTTTAGAACCACCCCAAAACTTCCTTCTTACACCCTGTTCATCTGGCATCCTTGGGCGACTCTCTGTCTCAACACTACGGGGAAAGATCCAGAACCTCCCTCTCTACCTGTCACGTTCTCATGAATCGTTAACTGCTAATTCTAACGTAAGTGGTAATGTTAAGTCTGCAAGAAGGCTTTCAGAAACACAACTAAATACAAATAAAGTTGAGATGGCAAAAGAGGCAACTGAGGATATAACTTTGAATGAAGGGGTTGCTGAAGTAACAGAGGTGAAGGTGGTTACTATAGTATCTGAGGAGGTTACAGAGGTCATTGAGGAGGTAAGAGAGGTCAACCACAAAAATCCTCAATCATGTGTACAGCAGAAAACCAAAACAAATCCCATAGTGTTTTCTGCAAAAGTCAAATCACCTTTGTGTCCTAGGGCACAACTCTCTCCCACAGATTCTGTCCAAGTCAGCCCTTCTGTAGTAGTTACCACACAAAACCTAAATGTACCCTGGGGGGTGGTAACATCTAGAGAAATTAGTGGATTACAAGAGAATAGCTGCTCTCCTTTAAGCACAACTCCCCATTGCTTTACCTCCAGCTGTGGGGTTTTTACAAATTGCCGGTCAAAGCCTACCACAGCCCAGCCACAATCCATGCCCAGCCCATACCAACAAGAGAAACCAGACTTTAGCTGCAGCTCAGCACTGGCAGTGGGGTGTGAGACAGTAATAGAGAGTGCACAGACACCACTCGAGGCCTGCCAAACAGTATACACAAACTGTTTCAGTGGAGTCCTAGACAGCACTAGTTTTGATGACGAACTCACAGTCTACGAGTTTTCCCACAGATCGAACCAGGGTGAAACAGAGGATGGAGTATTGATGTCTATCCCTCCTTCATCTCTCTCTGCATCCCCTGCTTCTTTCTCACCCTCCTCTCCATTGCCTTCATTCCCTCATGTAGTACTTCCACCTTCTTCATCTACAGAGCTCAGTCTCCTTCTGTCACCCCTGGACACCACTGACTGTTTTCTGTCTGACCCTCACGAAGATGCCATCACTGCCCTGCTGGCTCGTCAGTATCCTCTACCACCAACAGGATTCATTTCTTTGCAAAGGGATGTGGACATACTTTTAAATGTTCTTGTTGGTGCTATAAAGAACCAAGAGATGGTCCACGAGCACCCCAGGGATACATGTGTGGCTCATTTTTCAACAAATAAAAGACGATTGCATGCGGAAGCTCGGGGGCTGTTGGCCGGATGTCAGCGTGTTGTGAGGGTTGGACAGACACCAGAGGAGACACTTCAAACACTGTCTGAAAGCTTCCACTCTCTGGTGCAGCTGACAAGCGTGTGTTTATGCTTCTCCAGCTGCCAGCGATGCAGGGAGCGCCATGCCCAAGCACTTACAGGACTAGCAGATATTGCAAAAACGTACCAGGACTTTGCTCGAGCAGCAGAACTAGTGGGAAGTGCTACTGAAAGAAACACTTGTCATGATCTCAGTATTAAACTCTTGGCTCGCCAATGCACTGCACTAACAACCTCGGTTTTCTGCCTCACTCAGCTCTTTCGCACTCTCACTGCCCTTTGACCTTTGAACTGTTCCATTTGGAATTCAGGGTTCCTAAACCAAAAATTACAAGCAATCTGACAGAACAGCTCCCTGTTAGTTCAGTGTGGTTCAAATACACCTGTTGAATAATTTTGCAGCAGTTGATAACATTGTCCAAAGACACTGGCATACCAATAGTAAGCATGCACTAATACACACTCAACACACATACAAACATTGAAATATAAAACCTGCCATTTAATTGTTTTTGAACGCATTAATCTCAAACCGCAGACATCTAGAATGCAAATGGAACTGTGTACTAAACCGCGTGTTTTACAGTATTTGTATATTGTGTATGAGGATTTACCATTGAATGTACCCATAATTGTCTTTGTACTATGGTTGTCTGCCATTTATTCTGCTTCATGAAGAAAGCAAAAACAAGGATTTTGAATGGTGTTTCAACACTCACTGCTTTTTCTCCTATTCTCTCTCTCTTGCTTGCCGTCTCACTGTCATTCTCACCAATGGTATGCATATATAGCATATGCCCTTTTTTCTGACATAACTGGTCCCTATGAGAGGATTCTGTGAATGGTCTTTCCACAGTTGGTTATAATTACTTCTTGGTGCAGATTAACTCAAAACACTTTCCGCTGGTTTTCTGCATATGCTTCACAGTAATATATAACTTCAAGAAGGCTTTTCTTGACTCGATAGATTCATTTAACTTTAAATCAAACATTTGGTGCCACTGAATATTTATTTTTCACATTGCTTTTGTTAGTCATTACCTTATACTCCAATTCCCCATAACAATTAAATTCTTCACAAAACACTCATATATTGATTAAGTTATTGTAAAGAAAACATTTAAAGATGACACGAGTGCAAAATTACGAATCAGAGTGTAAAAAAGTGTCAAACGGTATTACCTACAATATTAACTGTAATCTATTCTACGGTACATGTGTCATACAAGGCATGCTGTGAGCCATAGACATATCTTGGAAATAATGGGATGCATGTACACAGACATGAATGCATGATGAGAGAATGAGAGTGAATGAATGGTTATAGTGATACAAACTGGCTTTGTAATGCAGTATTCACTTAATTAAAATTAAAATTACCTTTAAATGACTGAAAAGGTTTGTCTTATTAAACTTTACCATATTAAAAAATACATATCTTTCCATATTACCGCAAACACATGTTACTGTTGCCACTGTTTTCTCTCTTAGCCATTTTTCTCTAAGAGTCAAGTTTTCAACCTTTATATAATCTGAAGGAATAATTAATTGAATATACACTAAACAAATTTTAGACATCAGTGACCAATAACAAGGCTATACATGCATTCATGTATATAGAAAAATAAAGCATTGTGTCAACAGAGTGAATGTTTTGATGTTAAGCAATCAAAATTTATTAATCAATAATCAAGCAATTAATCAATATTTCATGTCTATGTATTTATTTGATATAATGCCTTTTAAAGAGATTCATAACATTCACAAACAATCAAAGGATCAAATCTTGGTTAAATTCAGCAGTGGTTGAAATAAAAGGTTTATTTGCAAGCACTCACCTGCTCAGTAATAGAGATCTGATCTTGGTTGAAACCACAAGCAAGTTTGAGTTTGTGTGGCTTTGATTTTGGATCTGATTTTGCCAGGTGAGAGATTCCTGTGTCACCATCATTGTTGACCCCGAGACAACATTTGAATCAACCAATCAGATTTGAGGGATAAGTTTACAGGTACTATGAAATTTAGGCTTATAACCAGGATTAGCTGCTTCTTATCTACACTATTGTCATTTCTTTCTGATTTTAGGGACGAGTTAAGGTTAAGGTTTGGAATAGTGTTTTTCTACAGAAATGTTTTTGCCAAGCATCTCTCAAAGTAAAATGGTTTTCTGTTTTGTAATCATTTCTATGCGTATTTCAGGGTTCAAATCACAATTTAAACGTAGGAAAACATAGTTTAAATGAGTACTGTATGTTACATCTGATATACAAACTTAAACAAATGTATAAAATAAAAACATCTAAAAACACAATTAATTAGATAATTTCATTTCATTATTTATTTCATTCTGCAAAAATTAATTATCCCGTTCATTGTTGTGAAAAATCACCTCAAATCGTTTGATTTTTCGAAAGGAGACTTTTAACTTGACAGGAAACCGGAAGTTTACAGACGTAGGAAGTGGGAAATTCAAATTTTAAAACATGTTTGATCGCAAGATGTTTCGGCAGTTTTAGTTTTTTACGGGATTACAAACATATGCTGTTTTAAACAAAGTTACTTTATATTTTAAATTAAAATATACTTGCTGTTTGGTTTGAACTTGTTTTTATCTTTTAAAGCGAATAAGCGCCAGCGAACAGCTCGTGAGTATATTGTTATCCAACATATCAGTCAAAACAGTCTTTATCAATGAGCACTTTGATCACAGTTTATTAATGTAGTTGAAATTAATATTAATATATACACATTTAAAAAAATGTTAAACAATATGTGTGATTATACTCCATCATTTAGCTTTATAAAGGGTGAACCCAGAATTGTTTGAAGAAGATAAAATCAATATTTAGCTTTGAATCCTATTCGATCATGTTTGATCAGTTACTTTATGTGGCAAACATGTAATAAGAGCTACTTAATCTGTGGTTTTAATAAATTTGCCTCCTTACATTTGTATGCATGTATGTGTTTTTGAAAAAGGTACAAGCGATCTTCATAATGCCTGCAGACAACAGCTCTGAACTTCTTAAGCACTATGAGGTTTATGAAACCATTGGGTCAGGTAACATCTCCTGATCAAGTTTCAAAGAGTTTTAATAAAAATACAATTGATTTGACAGTGTTGATTTGAAGATTGATTTCAGTATAAATATATAAAGTCTGTTTTATTTCTGACTGGTAGGTGGGTTTGCCAAAGTCAAACTTGGCAGACACATACTGACAGGAGAGAAAGTGGCCATCAAAATTATGGAGAAGAAAGACTTAGGGGTGAGATCTTTAACTTTGCTTTACTGTATAAGACACACAGCCTCTGCATGAATATTTTAGGGTGAAATTGAGCCCTTTTTGATACAGTATGTGTTTTTAATGTTTATTATTGTATATTTATCAATACATTGTGTGTCATTGTATTATCATATAAATGTGAATCAGTTCTTAGATATTGCTTTCAGATGATGTCAAGCACACTGTCAGATTCTAAGTGTGTATTGTAAGTGTGTGTTATTTGTCGCTAGGATGATCTTCCACGAGTTAAGATTGAGATTGAGGCTATGAAGAACCTCAGCCATCAACATGTGTGTCGTCTCTATCACATCATTGAGACCTCAAACAAGATCTACATGGTGCTTGAGGTAAGTTGTGCTCTGTAATTCTAGAGTTTAATTAGTTTAAAGTGGACTGATCTGCAAATGTCTCTCTCTCTCTTGCTTGCTCGCTCGCTCAGTACTGTCCTGGTGGAGAACTGTTCGATTACATCATTGCCAAAGATCGGTTGTCAGAGGAGGAAACTCGAGTGTTTTTCCGCCAGATCATCTCTGCGTTGGCTTACGTTCATAGCCAAGGCTACGCCCACAGGGACCTCAAGCCAGTTAGTCAATCAAAACCTTTGTTTTTGAGTATCTTAAGGACACAGAGTTTGAAATGAATAACGTTTTTTGCTCATCTTAGGAAAACTTACTGATTGATGAAGATCATAATTTGAAACTCATTGACTTTGGCCTCTGCGCCAGACCTAAGGTGTGTATCTTATTTTATGTGTTGTTTACATCACATGTATGTTTTTGACATATATCCAGAGTGACTCACAGTGCATTCACAGAATAAATTGTATCAGTTTGGTGTTGACTGGGAATCAAATTCACGATCTTCACATAGTTCCACAACACCATGATTTACAAGTTCATCTACACAAACATTTAGCTTTAAGTTTTTATTATCTGTTGTTTATATTAAAGTAAGTCTCTTGGGATCAAGGCTCTTAGGAGATCTGAGCTGGTTTGTGTTGGTAGTGAAAGTTCGTGTTGCTTTGGTTTTTAGGGAGGCTTGGGTTATGAACTCATGACCTGCTGTGGCAGTCCAGCATACGCAGCTCCAGAGCTCATTCAGGGCAAGTCCTACATTGGCTCAGAGGTGCAGTTTGTATTCTACTGGTTGTACTTCAATAGTCAAACTCATTTTAAAAGCAGGAGACATTAATGAGTGTATTGTTTGTGATGCTGTGTGTGTTTCAGGCTGATGTGTGGAGCATGGGTGTGTTGCTTTATGCTCTGCTGTGTGGTTTCCTCCCTTTTGATGATGACAATTGTATGATGCTCTATAGAAAAATCACAGTAAGTTTGTGTTGCGATGTTATATCAGCTTTGTGTTAATGTGTATCAGGTTTTGTTCATGGTAATAACAAGCAACGTGACACGTTTGCAAAATACATTTCAGCCTTTTACTTAAAACCATATAATACTGGGTTTAAAAACTTTGTTTTATCTGATTCACCATCCAATATATCTGACAGTGTATTTTTTCCCCATAATTGATGTGTTTGTGTGGTCCTGAACTAAAGATGTTTGTATGTCACCTTACCATTTGTCCTTAAGCATATAAATGTTTAGTATTGTGTAAGCTCAGAAATACTTGCTTGTATTTGAACAGAGAGGGAAATACAGTCACCCGCACTGGCTCTCACCCGGAAGCATTCTGCTTCTAAACCAGATGATGCAGGTACCGTGCGTGACTTGTGTATGTTTTTTAAGGCAAAGCAGTTTTATTGCAGTTCGTCTTTTGACCTGCAGGTGGACCCAAAGAGGCGCTTGACGGTGACACAGTTGCTTGATCATCCCTGGGTTATGAAGGGCTACAGCACCCCAGTGGAGTGGCACAGTAAATATCCTGTAAGATGCGTTTTATTACACTCAGTAACCTTTATAAGTTATGTTTAGAGTTATATATGCTTCCAAGATCCACTATAACACTTTTTGAGAACAAGTTTAGAGTCATATAAATTCAGTATTATGACCAGACATGCCTCAAGATATTTATTGACCATTATTATATCCATAACAAGCAACCCTGTTTGAACCCTTTAACTTGCTGTGTATCATGTTCTGTATTCTTTAGTTGGGTCATATAGATGATGACTGTATCACTGAGATGGCCGTGGCTTTCAAACAATCCAGACAGCGCACGATACAGATGGTGTCAGAGGTAAAGAAATCAGACCTGTTTTCCTTGCATTGTTTAATAGTGTGAAAAGATGAGACCACATGATACTTTTAGATTCTAACTGTAACTGAATTCTCACTATTAGTACATTGAGATAAATGAAGCCATATTGCGTGATTGTTTTTAATATTATTGGCATTCATAAATATTTGTTTTTGAGTCTGCAGATCTAAAGTGAAGATATATGAAGTAGTTAATGATATTTAATGAAGAGTCTCTTTGTAAATAAAGATATTAACACTAGAAATAATTGTAGCTTTTCTTGAAATTAATAATTATGGGCACCAGATGGCAGTAGAGGCCAGTCCATCTGCTATAACCCTCTAACCGTTATACACTGAGATGTGACTATTAGCACAGTTCCTGCTGTTATAAGTCTTTATTATAAATGTATCACGCAGAAATACTTATGTGCTGTGTTTTCTCCAGTGGAAGTATGACCACGTGACAGCCAATTATCTGTTACTGCTGGCTAAGAAGCGACAAGGTCGACCTGTGCGTCTGAGAGGGGCGTGTCCTATGTTTGACTCCGCCTACTCTCCTTTACAGGACATACAAGTGAGTCTCACTAATTTACACATTCAACTATATAACTATATAAGTTAATATTTACCCATATTGAGCCCATAATTTTTCACCTTCACACACTTGCTGTGAATGATGGTCAGTCTTCTAAAATGTAAAATAAAGTAAAAATAATTAACTTTTTGTATTAAAAAAACATTGATACAGTATGTTGACAGAAATCATTATATATCATTTTTTGGTCCTCCACCCTTTTGATAGATACAACAATGGCGTTACAATAAAACATGGTATTAACATTCTACTTCCCTCAAAATCTTTGAACATACTGTGGTACTCCTCTGTAGGGGCATTTTAAAGTTATGCTATATGGTTATGATGATGTGCTGTTTGTTTATTAATATCAGTACAGTCACAGGTGTAGTTTGATGTATTAAGTGAGCGTTGTGTAGTAGTTTACAGGAGAATCGTGTGTGTGTGTGTGTGTGTGTGTGTGTGTGTGTGTGTGTGGCAGCTGAAGAAGAGTCTGCGCTTCACTGAGGATGATGATGGTGTTCACCCAGTGGTGCTCAGCTCTATGGTCTTCCCTCCTGATTGCTACGATGACGAGAACTCCTGGACCCCTCTCACACCCAGGAACACACACACCGCAAACACTCCACGCATGGTTAGCCCCCCTCTTCTCTTGATTTCTCTGCTCCTTCCAACTGTCCAGTGCTGCTTATGTTCCCAAATTTCCCTATTTTTATTTTATCCAAAGTGACACATAGAAACCAATTGGAGAAACAGTCATTCCGGATTAACCTAGGGTTGAATGTCTTGCTCAAGGATGCAATGTTGATAGTGCTGGATTATGTCTGGAATTCTGTAGTTAATAGACGGTGTTCCCAGGGTCATGGGAATCCCAGGAATATCAAGGAACAATAAGTAAATATATATATAATGAATGATGTTTCTAAAGGAGGTGCAATCTGTATAAATGTTTCATTTTTTTTAAATCAAAAGAATTAAAAAAAAAATTTATTTATAAATTACTAAAAATTGATTGGTTAAAGTTGTGGGGACCCTGAATGGATCACCTTTAGTAAGGGTTGGTTAGGGATTTGGGTTGTTAACACAATAACAACATGAAACTGTTTAATTTAATAACATGATGGAATTCAGAGAAAAACAGAATATTGAGCAGGCGAGGAATTTTCCATCGTAATATTGGTTAATATTGTTTTTTTCTGCCTGGAACGTTTTGGAAACAGGCAAAGAAGGAATCAGGGAAAGTTATGGCATATTGATGAGAGATCATTTTGTATAATTATTTCCTATAAACTGATGTACTGTACATATTAAAACAGGTTTATTTTTCAGGTTTGTCATAAAACTAACCAGTACTTTTTTATGATCAGTGTGCTCTGTGTTATATTAATTTGTTTCTGGAACTGTTCTGTTATTTAGATATTGTTATCCGAAACATCAGAGAAGAGGCACAATGAAATAGGCCACTCCCCCATGGTGGATCGAGGAAGGCCACGCCCACAGAAGCCAGAGAGACGTGATAGGGCAAAAGAAAATAAAGAAAATCTTGCAGTGGGCAGTACCGATGGAGATCTCTTTGCCCTGCCTGCCCCTCGAACTCCAATGAGCAGTAGAAAGACCCGACCCAACAAAAATATAGCAACACCTAACAACAACATCACAAACATTAATGATGTAAACAGAGGTGAGCTGAATGATGAATCAATGACATCACAGCAGCATCACACAAGCATGTTCAAGTTTGACAACCAGGAAGTGTTTAAATAATTTGTGTCCTAAACAGTATATTGATCGTTTCAAAGCTGAAAACCTAACAAACACTATTAGTTTCAATTAAAATGTTTAAACATTTATTTTAGGTTTTAGTTTTCATGGGGAAAGCATGTGTGTTTCTTTAGTTTTAGGTGATGGGGTTTGGGGGGTTTTGATAGTCACAAATATGTCTTGGGAAAAGTCTTAATGTCCCAACATACACTGCGGTCACCTTGTTACTGTCACACACCACCTCCTGCCCTGCAATGGACAGAAACACACGGGGGACGGAGTGAGAGTGTGTTTGTGTATGTGCTTGTGTATAAGACAACTCCCAAAGCATGTAGTGACAGATGTGTGTGTCACTGTTCTCAGTGCTGTAGCGTGTATTGTGTGACGTGTTTGTTGTGTGTGTGTGTG
>JAZGTK010007811.1:0-18965 GCA_036877625.1 Ambastaia sidthimunki
AAGCAAAATCATGCATTTATTATAATTTACAACATTACATCATGCAAAGTGTTCGTAAATCATTGGCTAGTGGCAAAATTGTTTCAACCTTGAGTTCCATTTTACAACACTTACAAGCGTGCAGCGTGGCAACAGGGTAACACTGTAGCTGACGTTTGCTCCATAGAGTTCACAAACCATGAGAAACACTCCAAAATGTGTTGCTTTGCATTTATTTATAACTGTCACCATCAGATCTTTCAGAGTTTTAGAGCCTCGTGCACTCCCATGGCTGAGAGTCGACGATTGATGTTTCGATAACGGCAACGAAGCAGGTCTTTATAAGTTGAACGCAGGTCTCGGTTGAAGAAGGCGTAGATGAATGGATTCATGAGCGAGTTGGTGTAGCCCAACCACAGCAGTACTCGCTCCAGCCAGACAGGGGCGCAATTACAAAGCAGCGAGCACATGAACGGCCGTGCGGTGGTGAAGAGGAAGAATGGCAACCAGCAGAACGAGAAAACGCCCATGATCACCCCAAGCGTGGTGGCCGCCTTCTGCTCGCGCCTGAAAATGGAGGCACTCCGACGTTCCCGGTTCAGCAGGCAGGAGAGGGTGGAGAACTCCTCGGTGGCTGATGTGTTCTTCAGTCCGTGCATGCAGAGTCCCTCAACGGTGTCTAACGTCGGTTCGGAATGTGACAGCTGGATTGGTGGAAGGGCAGTGAAGTGGTGTTTGGCTCCACTTCTGCGGGCAGCTTTAAAAATCTTGTAATACATGAAAAGCATGACCACCATTGGGATGTAGAAGGCCACAGCAGTGGAGTAAAGAGTGTAGCCCACATCCTGGCTGATCAGACACACACCCGCGGTGTTGATGTTCTGAGCCCAGCCACAGAACGGCGGTAGAGTGATGGATGCTGACATTAACCAGACACCCACTATCATCTTGGCCATCAGCTGTCCATTCTGTCTGGCGGGGTAGGTCAAAGGTCGTGTGATTCCAAGGTATCTATGGAAACATTAGATAGAGATGGTTCACCGTTAATGAAATAACTTCACATGACATGTAATTCAGTTAAGACCTGCATTCTCCAAAGCGACTGAAGCCAAAGATCTCCCATCTGCCAATAATATACCAGATACAGCTCAAAATATCTCAGAAGCACCAGACCCAAGAAATTTCTACTGACCTGAAGAAATTGAAAAATGAAGTGGAAAAGATTTTACACTCTCAGTCAGAATCTCTGACATGACTATCAGACTATCACAATTCTCTGAGGTCTGATCTTTCCAGTCCAAGTCTAAACTAAGTTTTAAGTTTCTGGTAAACTCTAAAGTTTCTGAGATTATTTTATTCATTAAGTTAAACTTTTCTAAGATCCTTATCTTCTAAGATCTGTAATATATGTTTATTTGTGCTGTGTGCATACTGTATTTTGTTCTTGTATCATGTGTATCATGTATTGTTATTTGTACACTGTCAGTCATTTTACTGTATTTTACACTGTCTGAAGCTCTTAAGACTTTCACTGACCGCTGCACATGTGACAATAAAACTGATTGATTTGAATACATTAGTATTTGTATATAGACTTTACATTAGGAATCAATTTCTGAGGTCCTTTCTGGTCTATCAAAACGTTAAATTACAAGTAATAGTATTTATGGGTAACTTTGAGCATAGAAGACTCACATGCATCAAAACTGAGACTGAAATGCATCCCACTTTTCCCAACACTTCCCAATCCTGATACCTTCTCCTCTACCGTATTTTTTTTACTGTCCAATCCATACAGTGAGCCTTTCAAAGAGACTCATAACTAGACAGAATCCGTTCAGTGCAGCTGAATTTTGCATAAAGCATTTTAAAAGTTTCTCTCTTTACCTACTAAATTAAAAAGTGTGTATTCCCCAGCCTACCTCTAAAACTAATAGCTTTCATTTCACGCATGAGAATCCTGCTGATCACAACGGCTTAGAGACGCTTTTATTGGAACGGACATTTAAAGTATTTAAAAGTTTTCGTACGTTGACACAGAAACTCAAAATAAATCGGCGAACCATAAAACCATTTCCCATTAGTTGATAAAGTGCTTCTTTTTACCTTGATCAATTTTTGCTGCTGGATATTAAAACATAAAGGCATTTTAAATTATAGACTATTTACTGAATATATTCATTTAAGAATTACAAAGCGACCCCATTGAAGAGACCCCAGCCTCTCAAAAGACAGGAAATAGAAACTGGATTGGATGCTGTGTTCATTTCACAAGTGGGAAGGGAAGAGACTCGAGTAGACTGGTGCACTTGTCAAGATGAAACAGCTGCTAACACTGAGGGGCGGTTCCAGTCCTGTAACAGACGTAACAGAGGGGCTGTAACAGAGACAAGATAAAGCCAGGACTAGCCCTTAGTTAAATTAGGACATTTAAGTAGTTGTATGTTGTATACTTTGTGATCCTCGGATGAACATGTAACTGTTAGAAATAATTTAAGAACCATAAGCAAACTGCAAAAGGACCAAAGAGAAATCACAGCTTTTGCTTAATTATAAATGCTTGTGGAATGTTTTATGATGTAACATCCAGTCGTTCTTCTCTCTCCTGTGATGTCTGAGTTCACCCACTGCTCACGGTGTGTTTATTACTCATTGATCCTAATGTGGTGAATTCTGAGTGTGCGTGTCACTGAGTCTTTGCTACATTAGAAACTGGCACAGGTCGATGGTTTCAGTGGCACGACAGCCAGACAAACAGGAAAACACAGATCAAAGTAAAACTGAAGGTCTGAATATAACAGAATCATTATGTGGCTGTAATTTCTCAATTACGTCCATATTAGTGAATTTGCACCTCTGTTTTCAATTGTGTGTAATGAAGGGTTCTTGAATTGATGGTTAATATCAAGACTGATTAATTTAGGAGAGCTACAGTAGATTAGAAAACTGTGTCTTTTATTTCAACATCATTTACTGAATTTCAAGCCCCTTTTGTGAATTTTTATCAAGAGGTTTATCTGTTTGAAATGATAAGTTAGCTTCATCAGCTGTAACTGTGCATTGTATTTTACCCCGTTGCAGTATTTGAAAACGTACTGTATGTCTGTAGTGAAAAAAATGTATAGAAGACCTTTATTTATAGAGGACCTTAAATTTTCACCATTATAGATCAAAACACTGAACAGACTGTAACTGTCACAGTCTTACAACATTAAAGAGTGAGAGAGAGTTCATGAACCATGAGTTCTTTTTGTACAATCACTGGGTTGATTTTTAAAGGATAAAATATAATAAAATGTATATATACGCATACAAACATACATTTTTTTTGTAAAAGAAAACAAAAACTTTTAACAAATCTCTTTAAAAGAGAATATATCTTCAGCCATCTATGATCCTTGAATTATTAAGCTCCAGAACACATTTTTACTATAACTTGAAAGGTTAGTGAGGTAACGTCAACAGCTGTTTTGCAGGAAATAAAATACAACAAACAGGAAAGTGTTCAGACAGACTTTTTGAGAGTTTGAAGGCAGAATTCAGTCCAGGAACTCTTTGAATTGTTTTTAAATGATTCAGAAAAACTATAGCATATTAATGTCAGCAAATGTATTTGGTAATTAACTATTTTAACATTTCTGGTATTGTATTTGTGATTTGCCGTGTAGTAACTGTAACTTATCATCAGCCATTAATTATCACAGCCACAATTAACGGTGTGCTAATTTATAAACAATTAAGATGTTCATTATCCTGTTAGATTAGCTTGCAATTAATAATGCGGGAGACACCGCTGAGACGAGGTTATTCCACATCCATGCGTTTGATTTTACACCCGGAATCATGTCTCTTTGTTTTAAATGAAGTGCTCACACCTTTTCATCAGACCATTGTTCATCGTTATTTGAGAGGGGTGATTTTGAGAGGCTATTTAATTGAATGATCACAGCTAAGCAGACTCTCATCTCGTGGGACTCCAGCTCAGAACTGTATTAAATACCATCAGAACTGCACACACACCAGAACACAGTATCAAAGTCCAGTTCTGGACACAGAAGCTTATTGAAGGCTTTTATATTAAATAGGCTTTTGTATGTGTATGTTTTTGTATAAGCATTAACATAATCATCATAAATCTTACCTGATCATATATCTCATATACTTTAATATAGGGGAGGGGCTGTAGTTGTCACAGGGTCTATATGTCAGAAACTAAAAGGTTTTGGGTCAAAAGTCTGACTGTATTCATCTCGGTAAATTTGTATGATGGTGTCAGAGACCTTGTTTAAGTTATACATGAGGACATTCCGAATTTTATTATCAAAACAAAAGAGCCAATGCTAATTAAATACAAATTCTAATCGGATCATATTTATATAAATCTCATATTACGCAATAAAAACACATCAGGACAAAACAACAAAAAGTTTGTTGTATGTCAAAAAAATAATAATTTTAATAAATGAAGCCACATTGGGGACAAATTGTCACATCACATTGATACTGGAGTAAATTTGCAACTCAGAGTAATTTTCATTGTAGGGTTATTTTCAAAAACATACTTGCTACAAAGAAGCTTTTATAATATTCTCCCTGTTATTGCCCAGGTAAAACAAGTTTCTCTCAAATAGAAAAGTTAGTTATCAACTACTTACAATATACAACAAATTATCTATTGAGCATCATAAAATGACATTATGTAACTAAATTTGTTATAAAGTGCCACCGACACTTGTATCTGGAACAGTATATAGATACAATTAAATAAAGAATACAAACAAATCTTTGATCTTATGAATTGTAACTTCTCTCCTAAAACCTTTAAACATGAACTTACCTGTCCACACTGATCACACACAATGTCATTATGGATGCCGTGCAACACATGACATCCATACCAATAAAAATGTTGCAGAAAAGCTCTCCAAACAGCCAGACGCCTCCTGTCAGGTCAGTGACTATAACAAAAGGCATCACCGCCACCGCCACAGACAGATCCGCTAATGCAAGAGAAACCAGAAGATAGTTTGACGGCTGTCTGAGTTTCTTCACAACGCAAACTGCGATCACAACCAGCGTGTTTCCCATCACAGTGACCGCGGTTATAGCGCCCAGCAGCATCCCGACGATAATCGTCTTGGTTAAGTCCAGCTCCGGGGGTTTCTGCTCTCCACAAGCAGTGTTGCTTTTGGGCACCTCTGTGGTTATCACAGTGGGTAAAAACTCGGTGGTTCCGTTGGAAAACGCGATTTCGGTTTCCCTCGAACCCAAACCCAGTTCGGCTCCATGTGTCGTGAACATCACGGTCCGGATACACAGAGAGCGCGTCTGAACGTCATGCCCACCACCTTTCTGAGTCTGAATTCAGTGGTCCACTGTAACCAGTTACACCAAAAGACCACTCACGACCCACACTGGACTCGGACTGGTTGGAAAACCCAAACACAGCCTTAAACAAAACGTTTTGAGAAATCTGTTACTTGCAGCAAATGGAGATGAACCGGCTAAGATGAGCTTTTATATCTTTTCTGGTCTATTTGCTTGAAAATAATTAATATTCAATTATATTCTTTTTATATGAAATTATACTCCTTGAAGCAAAAACACCCTTCACTTTTCAGTGAAAATCTTATAACTGTTGGGCTTATAATTCCTAGTTTTGTGAACATACATTATAGTCAGTACATCAGTTATTGTAAATTAAAATAAATAAATTTATGTACAATAATATGTGTTAATAGTGACAGACTCTTTGTTGGACCCCAAATATATAAGCTATTAGGAATGAAGTCTGTATAAAAGGCTATTTATGTTGAAATAAACACGTAATATTAAAGCAAATTTTTGCTTGCAATTACACTATTCATACAGAAAAGTTAAACTCTCTCTCTGTGCAGTAGAAAGTCGCCATCTGGTGATGAATTTTGGCTTCAAAAACTATTTTTTTAGTTTTATAGTTTAGGTCCGAAAAAGTATATATGCAATATAGGAGCCGGCATCATAATTTAAAATAGTTAACACTGTTAAACACAACATTATTTACCTTTTTAAATGTAAAGCACTATGTTAAATTGTTTGCCTCTATTTTAAATTCTAGATTTAAATGCACTAGTCAAATACTACTCTCTTTATCGAGTGTCCACTTTATTATTAAAACATATAAACACAATATACAACATGTGACGCCTCAGATTCAATGTGTATCTTGTGTTGTTTGGACCTCTTTGTCCAATTTACCCAGTCTGACCAAACGCCTAAAAACTATAAATATGTTCAGTTTTGATTTTATATTCTCATTCAAGTCAGGTTTTCATTCTTTATACAATGAACAGTTTTCTGTATTTGACCACTGGGTGACGATGCTGGATTAATTTATACATTTATTGTTCTAACTAACTTCTGCATGTACTGCCGCCGCGTCATCTGCGGGAACTACACTACCCACAAATCTGTGCGCGAAGCGCCAGCCGCCATGTTATAGGAAATCCGTTCGCAGTATGTGTAGAGTTCAATCCACGAGAAGACAGTGAACACGTCCCGAGAATGAGGAATTTAATGAAAAACAAAACACACACAATCTGAGCATGACAATAAAAATAAAACAGGAAAACTTTAATATTAGCAAGGCATTGATCGCTTGGCAAACAGCATCGTGCAACATCTGCAGACTGATCGATTCTGACTCCGAATCCAGCCAGAGGAATCGATCGAATCGACTCTATTATATTTAATCATGACAGGGCCAGTGTGCAAGATTTCAGCCGGCATTAAACACTAAAACATTAAATTTAGTTTTCTCTTAAGAGATAAAAACACTTGCTCTTGTAACAGCACAATTAGAGACACTTTAATCTTGAACTAATTGTCTTAATTTTCCTCACCAAACTCTGTCTTATGCATTTTCCTAATTCTACAACATTAACAGTTTCATCTTTTCAAGTGTGTCAAACTCATTTTCTGTCCCATTTACAATATTACACAGAACATCGGTCCTGCCCACAGGTTTATCCCTGAACGTGATTGGTTCTTTGATTCCTAAGGCACTGATCTCAGCCAATCACAACGTTCCGTTTGAAACGATGCCTAGAATAAACGAATCGTTTCCTATATAGACTCTGAACTTTAAACACTGTTAGCCATTGCTTTATTTTAACTTTATTGTGCACATTTATATGTGATAGACTATACACTAATTAACCTGAAAAATCATTCATTTCAATATATTATAACTGTGATTCTCAACCTTTGTGGCAACAATATTTGGCCACCCCACTCACAGTTTATACCCAATATAATATTTGAAAGCTTGGAATAACTACAAAGTTGTATATCCGTTATAAACATAACCAAACACTAAAAACATGTTGATTTATATTTGTTTTATCTTGTATTAAGACATGACTTATTTATTTTTTGAGGAAGTTTGTTCATTGCAATACTAATCTTAAATCGTAGCTCCACTAGGGCTGTTCAGAGAGTCAGAGAATCGACTCTTTTGAATCGATGAATCTCGAGTCTCTTTCGCCGCTCGCCCGCCTGAGAAACTGACAAGCAGCTGGTCGCCTGTGCGAGCAGAGCCGAAGGACAGACGCGGCAGAAAACCAAACCCTGCCGCTACAGTGAGCTCCCCTTTCCCCTTCCCTTCACTGTTTGAGAACCAGTATCACGGAACCGAACCGGACGAGCTCCCTGACTCGGTTTCTCCGCTTTTAAAGCGGAGCGCTCGGGACTTTTCTTTGCTCGCGAGCCGAAACGTCAGTAGCTTAGCGAGCTAGCGGGCTAACGCGACTAGCTACGGAGGAATTACAAATATTGCGCCGAGAGACATTGAAGCATGTCGGGGAAGGAGAAGAATAAACAATCCACCACCGAACGGCTGGTTAAAGGTGAGGCTTGTTAATCAAACGGCGTTTTTTTATTCAGTTGACCAGGTTTTGGTTTTGCTAACCCGCGCTGGTAGCTGATGGGTGACGTTCAGCTTATGCGTTACTAACTTGAGTGTAATAGAAACACAAGCTGCACATAAGATGTGTTAACTGAGTTTTGGGATAACTTGGTCAGTCTGGTGTTTTAGTGACACATGTTGACGGTTAACTAGACAGGTGGTTGCTTCAGGCTGCGTTAGTTGCGGTAGGAAACATGAACGGATCACTAAAGTTACAAGTTTTAGGGTTTTGTGTCAAACATTACGCAGAATTAAACTTACTATTAGTAAATGTGGTTGACATAGGTACATGTTTTCATGTGTGCAGGTGTTAAATGATGGACTGAGTATGCAAAGCTATTACAAATCATTCATATTAATAATATTACAAATATTAATTCTTAGTTTAATAGAGGTGATATTTCTATATAGGCTCTTGGTTGTCTGTAAATAAGGATTTGGTGTTGTTGTATTCCCATTGCCTTTTCTAATGTTTAAACAAGCACACTAAGTAAACGAGCCGGGCTTATTTAATGTCGTAAGTATATTTGAAGACTTTCATTAACAATAACCACTGAAGTCTTTCATTATGTCCTACAAGCCTTATCAGTGAAAACATGTTAACAGTGCTTTTCATCACTGTTGTGTAGTTGCTTTGATCACATAGCTTCATTGTTGCTTAATGTAAGATATCACATCACAACAGAATTGCAGCGCACAAAGACTTTGTTTGTGGTAGGACTTAACTGACTTATCTGTGTGATCCCTGTTAACCTTATACTTATAATCTTATATCAGAGGTAAGAAAGGATTGACCTCTGATTAGTTGATTTAGTTAAGTGTCAGCTCAAGGGCTTGAGGGAATTTCCTTTCCTGAGGGTAGAGACACAGTAGAGTAATGCTCTAATTGGGTCATTAGATCTATGTCTTCATGGCTGTATTGGCACCCAGGGAACTGGGACTTTTTTGTTTAAAAAATGCTCTGTCCACTGACCCATAACCTGTTTTCCTTGGCAGTCCCTTGTGCTCTACTGTCAATTTAGTGTTTCGAGTTGATCCGGCTAAATTAGAAGGTCTTTGTAATGAGATGATGTCACCGGGCTGTTTAGTAGTCTGCTGTAGTTCTGGATCCACTGAATTTCCATTTTCATGTCAAGCTTTTGAATGTACAAGGCCGAGATTTGAATCACTATGGAAAAAATATCATTAGAGGGTCTGAAGTTTCTTTTCTGTCTAGAATCTGGGATTCTCATTTTGTAAGAACAGGAGCATTTCGGCTCGTACGCTGGCAAATTGGTTCCAGGTTTTATTGAATGCCGCCTTTCAGTTAAAACACTCCGACACCTGGATTTTACTGTACACGTATGCGTAATTGCAGACTGTCTGAAAAATGTTTTGGTAGGGGAATTGTTTTGTTGGCCGGGGTTGTCAGGCAGACACGTCACTGAAGGTTGGACTTGCATGCATTGGGGAATAAAACTAGGACTGAGGACAGTGGATAGGAAATAATGTCTGTGGAATGATGCAGGTGTTAATTGTAGATTGTTAGCACGTTGAAACCACTGCTGAATACTCACAAGCATTGTGTGCTTGCTGGGTAGGTGATTTGTTCCAGAAACATTTTCTGCTATGCTTCTTGAAAGTCTATATATACCCTGTGGTCCGAATGCAATGATAGGATGCCCTGCTTGTCTGTCAAACTGCTTATGCGTTCGTGTGTTTTGGAGAAGGTGTGGCTTTGGAGAGGGCTGTGAAGGGAGGGCAGGATCATTTCTTTTAAAGAAAGCTTGCTATTGCTAGCCTCTCCAAAATTGCTTACCCTGCCTTTAAAGACAGCACATTCCCTGTGAAAAAAAATTTGGTGGTAGCAGTTGAGTCTGTCATGGGTTGGTTGGAATTAGCCAGACAATCAAGTGTTGAGCTTTATGTTAGCTCGCTAGATTGGCATGCCCTGATGTTGTTTTACCCAGAAAAAAGTGCGCTTGGAAGGTAAATGATTATAGCCTGTGTTTGGAAGCACTATAGGCTGTGTGAGAATAAGCTCCGGCGTGATTGAAGTGCTGAGTGGGAGTTGAGGTTCTTTCCAAGGCCGAGTTTTGATGAGTGCTTTCACAGCTAAAGCACAGAGCGTATCAAGGATAGAGATGTTGTTTCTCCACACCGCGCTCATCAGCAGGGCCGCGGAGGAAGGACAGGGTTAAGTGTTTTTAAAAGCTTTGATTTCCACGCAACACTTCTCTCTGGTGAGCGTGCCAAACAGTTCTGCTTTGAGCATTGAAACGTTGATCAACATACAGAGTTGCAAAGCTGGTTACCTCTCACTTGTTTGAGATGTTGTGGCTGTCTCAACAGGTTAGCATGAAAACAACGGTTTAATCGGGTATGGTTTTGGGTGGGGCAATTTTAAGCACAGCTTTCAACTTAACATCAACACCCTGCCCACCCTGAAATCTTATCACTGTCTAATGCACATCGCCCAGAAATTAGTTGCTTGGTTATAGGTCTGGTGGCTTAAAGTTTTGTCAAGCTGGTTATGAATTTGATGTTTTGACCTTTTGGCTTATTTACAGATAGAAACTAGAGCTGTCATGGTCAACGTCACCCTGCTTGTGTAATTATTCTGTCCTCATGCATGATTAACGGAACTCGGGCCCGCTGCGCCTCTCTAGGTTGGCCTGTACGGCCCAAAATAGCGCTGGTTAACCTAGCTAACAGTCTCAAAGACCATTTGATCGGATGAAAAACCTGTTGAAGAATATTAGTAGGAGAAGTAAAAGAGAAATAAAAGCTGTTTTTGTGATAACCACAGATCAGACGCACACAGGAAGTTGCGCTTTTTTCTTGCTTCCTTTATTAATCTATGTGCATGTGGTCCTGTTCAGGCAAAGTGTCTGAGATCAGCTAATGTCACAAAAACAGTCAGCCAGTCTTGATAGCAAGACGGGAAGCTTTGTTAAGCAATACTCAAAGTGCCTGGGTGTTTGTTTTTGTTCTTTAAAACTGATCTCTGGGTCTTTATCATTAGGTTGGTTTTGATATTATCAAGGGTTGGTTACGCCACACCCCCAGAACAGTCAGCTGATCCATTCACTGCTGAGTAAATGTGTGTTTGACACCCATTGGGTTCGTCCCGAAGGCTTTATTTTCACATGCAAATGTCTGATACTGAGTGGTTACGTGTTTTCACTGCCCTCATCGCTGAAAGATGAACTCACCTCTAAACCTGAAAATAGCTCTATTACTTTAATAAAAGTTATATTTAATAATATTTTTTATATTACATTTAATAATATTTTTATAATAGCTCTATCTGCTTTACTTGAAACAGGCAAATGCACAGGTGTGCTTCCTTTACTCACTCAGGCATGAAAGATTCAGCCTTTCTGTTCTGTCTACTGGCATGTAACAAGACGGACCGACATCCTTTCATTTGCTCGGTGTTAACTTTGATCTAAATCTGCTGACACTCCAAAAGCCATTGAAAAGTAATTTGTTTGGTAGATTAATGTCCCTAGAAGGTATATATTTATCTGAGATCGAGGCTTCATTGTTTGCTAGTCTTGCATTCTTCTGGAGAGCATTCAGTGCCAACCTGGCCTGTGACCCTGGCGGAGTTGATTTTATGCCAACAGCTGGGCTTCTACTCCACCCCGTAACTTCTCAGCTCTTCTCAAACTAGTTTGAATGTTTTGGAATTCCTACCACTGAAAATAGCTCAAAGATCCGGGGAGACGCAGAGCGATTTCAGCAGGCATTTGTTTGCGTGCCGCACGCTCGAGAATCGCTGGTGTGCTGCATTACACAAATGTTGCCTGAATGTTAAATCCCAGCCCCCAAGGTTGTTAAGGGTTTATTTGAGCAGTCGTCTTCACAACAGATAGGGCCTCGTGTATTCTTAACAAGGCCTTAACACGATGGTTGGGGGAGGGAGCGAAACTAGCTGTGGCAGTACAGTATGTCTTACGATTACCCATGTCGCTTTGCGGGAGAGTCCCAAATCCTGATTAATAACGATAACAAGCAGTTAAGCAGCGTTTCATTTTTACTTTCTGGCAGTGAGCTCAGTGTGGCGTTTTTTTAGACATCGTAGCAAACTGTTTTCCGTTATCTTTACAGGTTGAGTAATAACTTTTATCTTGCAGGCACAAAGTTCATATATTTGTATTTGAGGAACTGTGTTAAAGAAAAAAAAAGCTAGTTAGTGTAACTGTCACTATTGGTTATACCTGGGGAAGTGTTAAACTTCGGCATGTAGCTCTAAACTATTATCTGCAGATTTAATTTTTGCTTGGTGACAAAATGTGACAAAAAAAATCCCGCTGACTCATTATGAAGGTACCCGAGTCATATCCAGGCATCAGAATCTCAAAAATACAGTGTTCTGCTTGGGCTAGCATCACTAAAATTATTTTAGCTGTTTATCTAGTTTGTAAATAGTGAGTTTATATTGCCAGCCTACTTTCAATGGAAGCCTCAAAGTTTGTGTTCAGTCGAATTCGCATAGATGTCGAGTAACATCATAGCAAATTAATGTAGCTTTTGGTTGTGCAGCGTTACTACACACCATCTGTTTTTAATACTGCGTCTGTGTAATTTCTGAACTTCTTTGGTCAGCAGATGTTAACAGAGTCTGAGACTCCACCACACTGGTTTTGGCTGTCCATGGTTGTGACTGTAAACATCTTATGCACTGTGTTATTTGAGAAATACATTAGCATAAAATTGAGCATCACTTCATGGTTCTGTTAACCTTCTAAACTGCAGTCCATAACTTTTGCCTCTCTCTCCTCGGTCATGTACTTGCTCAATAAGTGATTGTCATTTATTTTTAACCCACAAAAGTTACGGGTTGCAGCTTTAACATGATCAAACGTATGACGACTTTGTGTTACGTGTGTTCCTGTGACTAGCAATGATTGGGTCTTTGGTTCTCCTTTGGTTCTCCACAGCAGTGCCGTACCCTCCCACGACACGACTTACCCTGAAAGAGCTGTACGAGGATGGCAAACCCAAAGTGGAGCTTTTGAAGAGCCACTTGGTGAAAGAGGGCCGTCTGGAGGAGGACGCAGCTCTACGCATCATCAACGATGGCGCCAACATTCTCCGTCTTGAGAAGTGCATGCTGGAGGTGGAGGCCCCTATCACAGGTAGGTTTCTGCTCACGTGTGGTTTTCTGCTCGTTCTGATGATTCATCATGCGGTGACGCTACAGACCTGACGTGACTCACCAGGAGTCTAGCATCTTCATCCAGGATGTGGTTCTCAGAACTTTCAGGACACCTAATGCTCTATAGACACAAAAGTTGATGTCCACCGTCAACGTTGCTCGCCTGGAGTAAAAGAAAGTCAGATGAGCAGAGTTAGAAGGTAAAAAGTTGGTTAGATGTAGTAAATGTTCAGAGAAGTTTGAGGAACATTATGGGGTGTTGCTGCTCACATTAAGGGCTGGTGAGGGAGTGGTAATGCCAAAAGTAAAGTTTTCAGAAGAACAACAGCTTTGTGTGATGTGGTTAGACGTATGCAAATCAAAACTAGATTGCTCCCATTATAATCAACAAAGCTATTTACACTTTAAAAGCCTGAGTGGCGATTCAACGTGTTCAGATGACTGACATTCTGGTGTTATGTAAAGTGTGTCTCATTGCACAATGTCTCTAGCTACTTGATTTTCACCATCTGTCTAAAATAGAACACGAACAAATTTAGTGTCCAATCCACGTATATTTTCACTTAAAATAATGATTGAAATCTTTTACATTTTAAAATTCACCTCAGTCCACCAAGTATCAAACCCACTTCTGTAGAAAAGCATCAACCTCATGAAAGTGCCCTCAAGGTTCAGTTTTTACTTTACCGAGTGTCTCTGATATCATCTTTAATCTTCTACATTATACTCGACCCTGACATAATCCTCAAGCTGCGAGAAGAGCACGATTATTTTCACACAGACCTCGCCTTCCAAAGTAACACGTAATACAGTTTCTCTTTAAAGGTCAGAGAATGTTCCTGCGTAGCTCAACTGGTGGAGCGTTGCGTGAGCAGCGCAAAAGGTCATGGGTTCGAATCTCAGGAAACATACGTACTGATCAAATGTATAGCTTGAATGCCCTAGAAGTCGCTTTGCATAAAAGCGTCTACAAAATGCAGAAATGAAATGAAACCGTTTTATTTCAGGGCTCGCTCTCTTGCACACACCCCCACACCTGCCTGCCTTTAAATCCTCATTGGAGGCCACAGGAAACCCCCAACACTCGCCCTAGACTCAAGCAAATAGACAAACAGGTGTGTGGATATAAATGGGCACTTCTGCTTCCCCAGCCCCCTCACACGCTTATGTTTATCATAACACCCTATCCGGACCCCATGCTTAATAAGTGGGCTCCAAGAGAAACTTGGTGACATTTAAAGGTGCCGTTTGTAAAATTGTGGTGGGGATAACTGAGAAGGGTCTTTGTCTGTCTGTTTTTTGTCACTCTGTGAATACTTAAGTAGAAATAGTTGGTTTGGCCACATCCTGTGTGTGGTGGCCGTTGTCGATGTTTTATTTGAAGTTTTGATTTGTGCATTTTTGTTTAGTGGTTTTAGTATTTGTGCAGCCTCAGTTAGCATTAGCCTCAACGCTGCAATCTGTAACTTGAATAACAAGTTACAACAATCTGTAAAAATGAACAAAACTCAGTTACTGAACACTGATTTACAGCACTTAGTTTATAATAATGATTTACAATTTGAGCTGTCAGGTTCAGTTTCATGGGAAGTGTCTGTTTATAAACAGGAAGAAGAAGATTTGGCTGCTATCACATGTCAAGTTTTTGTAGATGGTGCAGCATTTGTATCTTGTTCTTAAAGCATTTAAAGTTGTTGTCTACATTGTACTCTGCAAACAGAGATGACAGTAGAGAGGCAAAAGTTACAGATTGCAGCTTTAACGTCTTGGCACCAACATTTTGTCGTCTTCAACAAGATTTTACCTTTATGCTGCCGATCATTTTGTTGTTTTTTTCTACACAAGTGTTTTTCTGCTGTGTTTTGTCTCTGTCTGCAGTGTGTGGAGATGTTCACGGGCAGTTCTTTGACCTGATGAAGCTGTTTGAAGTGGGCGGTTCTCCACAAAACACACGTTATCTGTTTTTGGGAGACTATGTGGATCGAGGGTATTTCAGTATTGAGGTAAGTGTCATTTTGTAAAGTTTGAAAGTTGTGGTGTTGTTGATTGTCACCAAAAATAATAATTTGTGTAGAATCACATGTTCAGAATTACACTGTACTTACAATAGAAGTGTATCGGGCAAGATGTTGCAGGTTTTGAATGTGTAGACTTGTACTTGTGTAGACTTGCACGAAACGTCATCCACTCACAACATTAGTGCCACTGCTGAATATAAACTTTATATCTCAAATAACACACATTTGTGTATAAATTAATACAATCACTTAAAAACATTTTCGTTTCTAACCTTTTGAAATGCCTTGCCCAATAGGCTTCTGTTGTAAGTGCATCACTTCACAAATCCTTTAGAAACCTCAAGGCCTTGTGAACACGTTTCAAGAAACGCTTTAGAAATCATCTGTTCAATCTGAAGACTTAACATGTTTAGGTTAACCCATTACAGGATCTTTCTCAAACCTCTGCTGTTCAACCAAGATACATTTTGATGATGACCTCACGTCTCACTGTACCATTACTGTAAGAAAACCACAATTATGGTGTTGCATTAAGCCAAAAGCATTAAAAATAGATTTATTGCAGGCGTCCTGCAGCCCGAGAGCTCTCCCATCACTGAGGTTACAGGCAAATCGTTTCTTGCTAATAAGTGCTGCTGGTTGTTTTGTCAGTTTTTATGTGGTCGCCTTGATGTATGATGTCATCGTTCTGTTCAGCTTCGCAAAGTTACCAGCCCTGTGCCGTGCTTTGGTTGTAAAGTTCAGGGCCGGAGAAATGTCACGGTTAAAAGAGCTGCCGTACGAGAGGGGACACGGCGTGGCTCAATAACATCAAACGCACCTGAGGGCCCGGGACCCCAAAACACCTGAAGAGTTTGTGTGTGTTTCACGACAAAGGCCACGCTGAGTTCGTACTCCCTCCGTGGACATCACAGACCACAAAAGACTAAACTTCAGTCATCCTCCCCACCACCTGCTAAAGCCCCCCGACCGAGACGCAGCGGTCATCAAACACTTCTGTAGGTTACACCCTCATCCAGACGCGCCACGCTGAACCCAAAGCTGTCCCGAGAGTTTTTTTTCAGGACTAGCCGGCTGATAAAACAGCCACTTCTGCTCGAACTAAACACAACACTTCCGTCCTGCACGGACAGAGAAAGAAATGCGTCAAATGCAGATTAAAAAACGTCCGGCCCATCGCAGTTTTGTAGCAGGATTCTGTACGGCCCGCAGGTGTTTAACAGTGAAGATAAGCTAATGAAACTCACTGTAGGAGAACTGACTGACAGGTGAAGATTTAAAAGAGAAACTAATGAATTTTTTAGTCTTACTCAATTAGTTTCAGAACGGACATGTTAGATGTGGAGGGTTTGGTGTGAAAGATGGTATCGGAACGTAAAAAAGATTGTAATCGTAGTTTTACTTAATCAACCGGGCAACTTGTTGGATGTGTTAGTGGCTCAGCAGTTTTGGAGTGTATGCGATTTTCATAAGTTCTTATCTGGTACTGGTAGTTCAACTGAGAATCGATTCATTTCTGATTGGTTTCATGGGAGAAGTGTCTCCACAACTAGCCTGGAGGCGTTTAAAGATCTGGGCTTTTAATAGTGCTGCACCATTAATCAAAATCGTGATGTGGCCTTGTGCAGTTTTTAAAACACAAACGCTAGGATTTAATTAAATTTGTTGTCTGCATGCACTGTGTGCTTTAAAGTAAATGGCTAGGGCTTCATTTTGTCTGTTGTTTACTACACATACTTGCAGTATGGGTGTGAGCGCTCAAAAAGTGTATATGAAGTGGTTTCAGAGCAGTATGTGTACACGTTCACACTCCATCCTTATCTCTAAAGATTCTCAGCGATACAGCAAGTTGTGTAGTGTAGTTTATTAATAACGTTCAGTTGTGAGCTGGTTTCACATTTTGTCATTTGTAACATTTGGCGATTATACACAAACTCAAAGGTCTTCCTTTACTTGTCAGCCAAAATACACTCGTGTGCTTTACAATTTGATGAATTAAAAGAAACCTATTACTATTGTTTAATGAAATGAACATTTAAGATCATTGTAATAAATAGAATATTGCATTAAAATTCAATTTACACGATCAAGGTCTTTTATTAAAAATTATGTCAGAAAAGACAATAGATACAAGTAACAATGCAAGACAAGATTGAAGGTTTCCTGAGAAATTACATTGTTATATTGGGGTAAATTATTCCTTTAACCAAAAAGCAGAAAGAATAGAGATATAATGCTCTTATAGCTCAACATGTTGTGTTGTGGCCTTTCAGCAGATCAGTTGAGTTAATCCACGATGCTAATGATTTCGCTCGCCAGCGTTGTGTTTGTTCTGATGGCACGTTTTCTCCATCTTAGTGGCTTTCATCTCATTCTCTAGCTGAGTGTCCGTATTGACTTCATTAAATGCATTAGAGGACCCATCAGATACAATGTGTGGTTTCAGTCTGAATCTTTTTTGCATGGTGAATGCGCTGAGAAATGCATTTCTGCAAGACCTGCTTCAGTTATTGCGTTGTTGGTAAAGCGCACAAAGTATTAATGAGAGATCGTGAGATAAAATCACAATGTATATTATAACAGTTCTGATGATGTTGGCTGTTTTTGTGTAACGTGTTTTCTTTGCTCTTTTCTTCAGTGTGTGCTCTACCTGTGGGCTCTGAAGATCAACCACCCGACCACCCTCTTCCTTCTCAGAGGAAACCACGAGTGTCGGCATCTCACAGAGTACTTCACCTTTAAACAAGAGTGTAAGCTCTGTTCTTTACTACCTCTCTCTCTTTCTGTCTCTCTCTCTCTCTCTAAACAGTATCAAGAAAACAAAATAGGTTCTAACACATTCTGTCATTTGTTTCTGTCATGGCAATATTTTACCCATTACCATTTCGGAGGGAAGTTTAGTCTCAAGAGTATTAGAAGACGAGAACTCAATCTCACCTCTCGCCACTCGTTACTCTAGTGTGAGGACTCCTAAATTACAAGCCATCCATTGATCCGTGAAATTTCCTGTTCGTATCGGCAAAATCCTGGCTGCTACTCACTCCTCTAATCCAGATCGACTCCGGCTGTTTAACATCTCTCCATCCAGTTAATCAAAGAGCATGTGTTAGCATTGTGCTAGTTCGCCACTCGCTGCGGTTTGCGTCGTGGTTCTCACATGGCGGTAGTCTGTTTCTCATCTGTCAGTGCTGCTGTTTACAATACTTTGTGCGGCCGGTCCCATCTGAAATGTCAGGATTTAGCTGCGGTATGCGTCCTCGTCTCTGGCCTCAGCTTTCTTTAATCAACCTCGTGTCGTACCGCTTTCATCGCTTTATCCTAATTAGCGCAACATCACCTAACAAGGCCTCCGTCCTCCTCTTCCTGCATCTACTCCCGTCTTGGAAAGTTGGCAGCCCCCAATGCACCCAACATTACTGCGATACGTCAAACCGACAGCGAGTCCGCCTAGCCTCAGAACGCTAGTTCCCTCAGCCTGGGTCTGTTCAGAGATGTGTTAGATGTGTTGTGAGTGTTTTTATTGCGATTCTCTCGTCGCAGGTAAGATAAAGTATTCGGAGCGCGTGTACGACGCCTGCATGGACGCGTTCGACTGCCTTCCGCTAGCCGCTCTGCTAAACCAGCAGTTTCTGTGCGTTCACGGAGGCCTGTCGCCCGAGGTCACCTGCCTCGACGACATCCGGAAGGTAAGATGTCGCGTTGTACACGACTGATGTATTGTTGCAGTGATGTGTGTGATGGTTTGCCCCAGGCTGATGGTTGGGTTCCGCTCTGTGGTTCTGCAGTTGGACAGGTTTAAAGAACCGCCAGCATTCGGGCCCATGTGTGACCTGCTGTGGTCCGACCCCGGCGAGGATTACGGCAGCGAAAACAGCTC
>JAZGTK010007812.1:0-18963 GCA_036877625.1 Ambastaia sidthimunki
CATTTCTTCCCAGGATTTTGCCATTGAAGATGTGCTTAGCGAATATGACTTGGATAAAGATGGATTTATCAGCTTAAGTGAATTTATTGGAGATCTCAGAGCAAATGGTATGACTCACGATAAATAACAGCTAATAAATAAAGCATTTAGCCTGACATATATTTAGTTTTACTTCTTCCTGCCTGCTGTAGAAAGGGAAGAAAATTAGGTTACTTCTTTGGTGTCACAATTTTAAGGAATGTTACATATTTTGTAATCAGGAGGGAAATCACGTGATTACGGTGTTGCATACAAGCTGTGTAACACAGTAAACATTAGATTTTGGTTATTTAAATGATTTTTTTTTTCACCTTATGTCATTGTATGAATTTTTGAATAAAATCAATAAGGTTACAACCTCTGAGGTGGAACAAGGCAAAATTTTGTTGAGGAACATTTGACTTGTTTAAAATTTTTGGATTGATAATAATTTATCCAACATATTTACAGTTCTAGCGACAAAAACATTTTGTACACTTGCTTAAAAAATGTAGAGAGAAGCGCATTGTGTTCATAAAAAGTGCCGTATAAGTTTGTCTGTGTGTGTTAAAGAGCAAGATGAGGCCTCGCAGTGGGAGGTTGAGGAAACAGTACGATTTAAAGATCTCTATGACCAGGATAAAGATGGCAAACTGAACAGAGACGAACAGCTTCGGTGGGTTGCTCCAAACAGCTATGGTTCCGCACGAGAGGAGGTGAGTCAATGAATGCCCCCCCACATTCTTAATTAGTTTTTGATAAACCTTGATTTAACCTTAATAAAGTCTGAATTTTTCTTTGTTTGAACATTAAACAGGCTATTCATCTTATCAAGGAAATGGACCAAGATGGTGATGAAAGGCTGTCGGAAGCAGAGATATTAAAGAACCAAGACACTTTCATGCACAGTGAAGTCACAGATTACGGGCGACAGCTCCATGTGCCACACGATGAACTGTAGTTCTTGGAACTTTTAATTAGAACCTTTTATAAATAGTTCTAATGCTCTCATCAAGTGAATACTTAAGTTTTTACACACTAGTTTTAATTAGACAGCATTCTCTGCATTGCTATGTTTAAAGACATCAATAGACTTTTGTTATTTGTGTTTTGTTTTGTCCAGTCTGTGTAAGATGTACTTCTTTGTGCCCTTGCTATAAAATCACTGCTTATCACATTTAATTACTGTGATGTTGCTAAGAGTCAAAAGATATTCAAATCATCATGCATATGTCTGCATTTAACTCCTCTAATTTCTTAATACTTCTTAGGTACGAAGAATATGAGGCAAAAAATACAACTGAACTATTCTTAACTTAAAGGCTGCAGTACTAAAATGTCTTGCTCAAAATGTCTACACAAAAACCTTTACAAAACCCACTGTGTCAGGGGTATCATCCTATCTAGTATTCAAATAGCAGGCAGCAAAATGCTGCTATCTGTGAGGCAGTGCTGCTTGTGGTCGCTTACATCATAGCTTCCTTATTTGAGTCAAACCCGGGTGCCGCAAGTGTTCTCTGCCACTTTTCTTTTGTTTGGCATTATTTCATTGTTGCTTCATTGGAACTTCTGTGAGCCTGTAACAGATTTCCAATTGTAAATAGTTCTCAGGATGACACCGTTACTGTTTAAAGATGCCTTTTGGGTAAGTAAACGGATTGAATCGCACTTTGGCTGTTTGAGTCGCACGTTATTCATATTCAGTTGAGGTTTGCGTGACTGATGTTAAAGATTTTACTTCTGTTGATTGACAGGCTCAACTTACCATGACACGTTATAATTGTGTTCTTTTAATATCACTGATAAGCAGTCGTATGTATTTACAGAAAGAATGTAACATGAAATGTGTTAGTAAATCTTTTGTGCCATTTTAATTTTAAAAGTCAGCTGTCATCTATCATTGAGTTTGTGTTCCTTTTATAAATAGGTTTAGGTTTGTACTAACAGTGAGGGTTATCTGAAGTTTTAAAATGTGATGAAATAAAATATATAAGGTTTTCTAAAACTAGCTGTAATTTTTGTCATGACCCCTTTTTGAGTTCTTTATTTAAACAAATGTGATGGAGTATTATTGTTATGAATAAATTGTACTCAGTAAATATGTGCATGTATGTATGTGTGTTGTATAGGAAACTATAGTAGCCTAATATGAATATGTTTCCTGTTGAGTGGGAGAGTGTGTATTCACCCAGCTCTCTTTTTTGCTTTGATCTTGGTATAGACAACAATATCTGGGTTGATTTGCATGTCCAGCCACGCTATGCAACTCTGTCCTATTTCAGACAAATGTTAAAACTCATAAATAATGTTCATATTCATATATAATGAGGATTCATTAACCAGATCAGAGTTATCAATAATTGACCAGTTTAATCACTTCACAGTCTGCAACCATTAAAACTTTAGTTAAAATCTAAAATAATACTAAATAGGCCTAATGTTTATTAACTTAATGCTAAATGTAGAAGCATTTTTCCAGGATCTAAAATCTATGGAACCCTTATGCAAATATAAATCGGAAAGCTGAACTAATTTATTTATCTTGGGTCTAAAAAAAAGTCAGATTATGATGATGTATGATGTTTACCATTTCTATTTCACACCGAATTAATAGTGTGTTCTGTCAAATGAACTATTAAACAATGACACAAAGCTAAAATAATATTCTTGATTTTAGGGTCCAGAATTCACCAGTAACATCGGATATGAAACTCTTATACAGAGACTGTGTGATGGACGACGCACTTGCAAAGAAATGGAGGAGCTCTTAAAAATGAGGTATTAATAGAAAATTGAATTTTTCTATTCTTGAAAATTAGAACAAGGATTTATCTGTTATGTTCCAGTAAAGAACTGGGTTCTAGAATTGGTTATAACTAGACTAGACTGTAATGATGTTTTCATTTTCTCATAGAGCGATGGCAGAGGAACGCTATGGCAAAGAATTGATCACCATTGCACGCAAGGCAGGAGGTCAAAGTGAAATTGGGTAAGCGGATATAACAAGTATATTGATGGACTGGATTTATTATGGTAATTGACTCACAAAGAGTCTGTGTGGTTTTTTAATACTGTCACACAAATCAATGTTTATGTGCATGCATTTAAATATATTAATCTAATCTTTATCTTTATGGTCCTTTAGCACTTTGAAGGCATCATTTGACCAGCTCAAAACACGTAGGTGACACCCATTGCCATGCAATTTTCTCTTCAAATGCATCAGGTTTAGCTGTTTCATGTCGTAAGATCACTGATGAATGTTATCTTATTCCTCAGAAATGGAAAACATTGGGAATTTGCACATTCAGCTTTCTGGAATGTTACGAGAAGAGGTGAAGCGTATGGAACAGTTCAAAGAGCGACAGAAAGAACACCGGAAAAAGGTGCTTGTTTGTGTTTTTTCTTTACCAACAGTCTGTTTACCTGTCAGCATTTTTATACCCACAAAACCCCTAACAATTGTAGGTTGTAGGTTGCTAACCCTAACGTTTCCCTAATGTTTCCATTAAGCAACAAAAGCATCAGAAATGTTATTTTTAATGTTCTAGGAACATTCAAAACATCCATTTTTTATATGTTGTATAAACGTTATTGCTTGGTCATTTGGTCAACATTTTTCAAACATTTCTGTTAAGTTCTACTTAAGAACCTAAGAATACAGTTTTTTTATATATGATGTATAATGTTAACAAAACTCTCTACTAACATTACTGCAAGAACATTTTTAGGAGAACAGCTTGGTTCATGCACAAACTGTTAGTGACACAGAATAAATTCTGTGGGTTACTCTTTATGAGAGCTTGTGGTCAATGAATGCTCACACAGTGTAGCTATGTAGCTATGCATGTATATAGCAACTATGTACCTTGTTCTTGTTTTAAGCTCTCACGTTTGTTTGGTTGCCTATGAGATGAGCAAGCATTGCTTTTTTTTAAAGAAACCGATACTATAAAGCGATGCAATAGAAAATGATTTACAGCAAATGTTGTCTCATTACAGTTTGAAGGCGTCATGGAAAAGGTTCAGAAGGTCAAGATGTCGTTATATAAGAAAACCGTGGAGGTGAGCGTTGCATTGTGACTCAAGTTTTATAGACTTCTGAATGTGTTCTGTTATTGCCTAATAGAGACTGAAAGTAAATCAGGAGGAGAAAGAGCGAAGGGAGAGTGATTTAAATGATCAGTGCTTGGGTTAACCTCATAGCAACTAACCTAGGCAGTGTGGGGGTTAAATGTGACTGTTATAACTGTGACGCTTAGGAAATATCACTTCTCTACCAGAAGCTTATTTCTTTCCTGTGCTTGCACTTATGAACACTCACACAATCACACAGTATCATCTTTTTTCGAAGTTCAGTTTCTCTCTTCCTCATATATTTGCAATTTCCTGAAAGCTGAGGTCTGCTATTGTCAAGAAAGATAAACGTGGATGTTGACACAGTGCAGTGTGCAAGTGGACACTGAAGGGTAGAATTACTTGATATTATTTTATAGCTGTTTGGAAACTGTCAACTTCTGATGAGATAAAAGCAAGAGTAAATGAGGCCAGCTGGAGATACTCTTTTTTATCCTGAAACAAAAGATAGTAATTTCACATTGGTTTCAAGACTAAATCAAAGGTTCAAACCTAAGAAAGCTTGGTTTATAAACTACCACCCTTGTTAAGTGGAATACATTACATAACCTTTGGTAGGCGATGTGGGGGAGGCCCTAGTTGTAGCTGTTTAAATGAAAGACTATTTGGATACATTTTAGGAAGCATTATTGTTAATAGTTTATAGGTTGAATAATTAGATTTACACCTCATTTCAGTTTATTTTAGACAGTTCTTGTTCCGCTCTATGCAATACTTTAATCATAAACAATGTTTGGTGACTCATTCAAGGAAAATTAGGTTTTAAGGAAAATCATTGCAAAAAAAGGTTAAAGGAAGTTCCGTCAGTGTCTATAATTCATTACCCTTATAAGGTTCAGAAAGGTCAGATGTCATGCTGTTCTAATAGATTGTGGGGGGTGGGTGCATGGTCACAAGGTATTTAAGAGGGAGATGGCAATGTACAATAAACTTCAGCACTTTAAGCACTAGTGGGAATGAGATTCAAAGACCCAATACTGTCCATTTACAACTACATTTTTCTGCATCAATATTTATTTCTAACTTTGGTGCCGTTCCCTGGTTTGGATAATCATTTCTTGTATGTTAAATGTACAACTAATGTGATAAAACTAAATAAGAAAAAAAGAACAGAAATATTTATTAGAGGCTACTGAGGTGCAAACCTACAGCTAGCTTGTAGCATAGAGTTGTATGGTTTGTTTTGTCTAAAAGAGACAGTCAACTGAGTTTCTTCAGCTGTGGTGGAAAATGCATGTTAACCCCCCTGTTGTACACGATAATCTCTATCTGAGGGTGTTAGTTCTTAAATAGTACAAAGGCTCATATGCGAGAGTAGAGGAAGTGAGAACAGTGGCTTCGAAAACAACAATATATAAACTACTCGCTACTTGAGAGCTGTGGCGGTTTATCACTACTGTTGCAACTCATCCATAACTTAATAGTGTAGAGACAAGAGTTGCTTGGAAAGGCTTTTGCATATTAGAAACCAGCATTTTAAGGCTTCTGTGGGTCATTTTAAGTTGGAAGTCCCTTTGATGTCCATCTCACAAAAACATAATAAGGACTATCAGCCATACAGAAGCAGCTGCAGTAGAAATCATAGCTGTAGTTTGTAATTTGAGTTACTCAGCCATCATTCATTCAGTCTTACCTCTTTGTTTTTTTTCTAGTCAAAAAGGACATATGATCAGAGATGCAGAGAGGCAGATGAAGCTGAACAAGCTGCTGAAAAGCTCAACAATACGCTCACTGTCACCCCAAAACAAATCGAAAGGGTAAACTGGGATTAATACGAGCAGAATACGAAGTAGTGCATGATTTTATGTTTTAATCACTTTTGTGTTATGTGCCCTAACAGATGCAAAACAAAGCAAAACAGTGCAGAGACGCAGCAACAGATGCAGGTGAGAAAAACTGTTCTTGAGTTCACGGACTGCACCATTAACTGCAAGACCTGCGAAGAATAAGCTGTTGCATTAGAAACCGCCGGTGTAAAGTATATAGCGCCTATTTCAGGTGTGACAGCAAGAGTATTTAAAACAGTCTGAAACAGAACAAAGCTCTAGTATCTTTACACAGTAAACATAGTTATAGATATATCAAACCTGAAATGTTGTAATACCACATACGTTTATAAAATAAACTATATGTGTTGTAAACTATATACGTTTACAAAAATAAAAAGCATGACACATCTTACCCCAACTTGACAGTTATAAAAAAGTGTTTCCTAAGAATGAAGTTCGAGCTATCAGTTAAAATTCACACGATTTTATGATAACTTTAAATATAGCAGTTTTGAAACCATCTCGCAAAACCGCTGCTAGAGTAAAAAAACATATTTGTGTAGCTGGACTTTTACCAGAATCTTAGTTACTGATAAAAAATGGGTCACTTTTACTTATTTGGCAGATAGTGAAATCAAGGTCTACATTTGTATCAGTACATGTTCCCAGGGATCGAACCCATAACCTTTGCGCTAACGCAACGCTCTACCAGTTGAGCTACAGGAACATACGTTCGTTTTACAAAGTTTCAGATGCTGATATTTTTGTGTGTGACTGTTTGACAGAGAAGCAGTACATGTCGAACACGGAACAGCTAGATAAGATCCGTCAGGAATGGGAGACGACACATGAGTGCACGTGTGAGGTAAACACAATCACCTGTGATTCTGTGTGCTGGCTTCTCTGACGCCATAGTCCAATAAACTTCACTTTTTTCTTCTTGTTTTACACACGATGCACCACAAACCACATTGCCTGTAATAAACAGTAAGAGATACTGTGTTTTGGCTTATACAGAATAAGTATACTTATGACATTTATAGGTATGTGTGTGTGTGTGTATCCTTGTATAGTGATCTAGCTCAGTCTGCTGTATGTAATTCAATGTATTAATGGCATTAATAAAGTTTACCGTTGGAATGTAAGAGTCTGATTCATTATGGTTTCATGCTTGTAGATATATTGTATTGGACAGATGTTTTGTGAAATTCTCCAGGTTTTCCAGCAACAGGAAGATGATCGAATTAACATTCTGAGAAATGCTCTTTGGGTCCATTGTAACCACTTCTCCATGCAATGTGTCAAAGATGATGAGGTCAGCGAGTTTTATTATTATATTTTCAAAAGGAAGCCTTTCTTTTAGGTATTACAAATACAATGTTTACTGTTAGTCATGGTTACATGCAATTATGAGACCACATTGAAAATGTAGGATTTTTTTTTATCAAAACCTGGAGATAAACAGAAAGATTATCAGTATTCTGAAAAATGAAATTTAAGAGAAGTGATATCAAACTGTTGAACTGTGATATCTGCACTATTTCTATGCTGTCAGTCAAAAGTAGAGAAATTTGTACATAAACTCCTTTTAAACTCAAAACAAAATATGTAATTACCAAATATTCTGAATTTTCTGCATTTTTTAAATTAAGACAAAATGTAGAATATAAGTATTTTAACAAATTGTCTCAGACTTTTAGACTCCTATATAACTTTAAAATAAAGTGAAGGTCACGTTATCAAATGACTGGCCGCTATTTCATGCAGTGTTATGAGGACGTGAGGACAACACTGGAAACATGTGACATCACAGCCGACATCAACAGTTTCATCAGGATGAAAAGTACAGGCAGCACTCCTCCAGGTAAATGCTTTCCATACAGTTTCCATTGAGTTCAGTAGAATACTAAATATAATACTAATATAGATACTATCACTAACTGCTGGAGGTAAATCACTGTCCTTGTGATATGATCAAGACAAAGTGCTGTGGTGTGTTTGCTTAGTAAAATCTCTCTACTGTTTCTGCAGCACCCATTGTGTTTGAAAGCTACTATGATAAAGAACCCACGGCAGACAGCAACGGCACGGCGCGCTTTGGGGGAGGTGTGATGAAGAGGTGTGTTATCTTTTTAAGATTCAAGATTCAAAAAACTTTATTGATCCCAGAAGGAAATTGCATTTTCCTGGCTCTGTGTGTTAATGTTTGTATTGATTATTTGTAAAATGTGGCCTCTGAGGGCTTTGCAGTCAAGACCACCCCGAAATGTTGATCAACATGCGCTATTATTTAGTCAGTGTTAATTATTAGTATATAATTGTGATTTAGATAAAGTCAGAACACATTTTCTGTCAGACTTTTTTAGACTCTGTCTAGAGTTGGTGCCTGTCATTTTACATTAAATTGATCTATTTTAATGTGTAGTGTTTTAACAAGACATTATTTTTCTTTAAAAGGTTTTCAAATCTCTTGCAAGGCAGTAGCTCTCTTGCTGGATCCAAGAGTAACATTAATGAATACATTGAGCCTACAGCGCCCCCGTCTGGTGTGTATTACAACATTATATCATCTCACTAACGAAACGTAGCTCTCTAAATGTATCATACCTTATTATTTATTATTTTATTTAGTTATATTATATATTATATTTATTTTAATTATATATTATATTTTAATTCTATTCTGTACGGTATATAATAGTATTAACCACCAGGTGGCACTTCAGCCCACCTTATCATTTCAATGGCTAGTTCTTATACTAAAAGGTAATAATAAAATAGCAGTTTAAAAGTATAATCAAGTATCACTGGTTAAGACTTCATGTTTTATTTCCCAGCCTCAGATGTGGTGTATGCCTCCATTCCTGGATTCAATCAAGAAAGTCCTATCGAGAAATATCAGGCTGTGTATGACTATGTTGCTCAGGTAAGATAATATTAAGAAAACTTAGATTAAAAAATTACACATGCATTCACTATGAAAAAACTCTGAAGGCTTAAATCTAATGAATTAAAATGAAGTCAGTATTAGGATGTTGCATTGTTTTGGACAATAGCGGAAGTGTTGGTACCATATGGACCAAGACAGAGCTTAACTTCTGTGTCTGCAGGGCGATGATGAGATGTCCATCTCTGTTGGGGAGGTGGTACTAGTGGTGGAGCAGGCAGGAGACGGCTGGTGGACCGTGGAGAGGGGCGGCCAGACTGGACTGGTGCCGGGCTCCTACTTGACCAAGATATGAATCTGGAGCTGGAGAGGAAAAGAGGCCACCGGAAGGCTTCTTCCTGTCCTTAAACGCCCTTTGAAAGCAGAGTAATTACGGCACTCCTTAAAGTCTCAGTGGAGGACTGTTTACTGATCAGCAGTTTGCAGTAGCAAGAATCATTATGGATCATAAAAACTGATCCTAGATCAGCTGTTTTGCTGTGATGTTATATCAGGTCCTTTTTATAATAAAAAATTGGCTGTTATACTTGGCTATAGGGATTTATATTTATTGTTTTTTTACAATTATTTATTGTGAATAAAAACATGCATAACAGACAATGATCCAGGCACTACGGACTTGCCATGTTTTGTTTATAGACACTGATAATACAGTATGTACACTTTTGGTGTACATACTGTATAGATATCTAAGCAACATAAACTGGACTTGATGATTTCATGTTCACGTAACGTTTTATTAAAGATTGTATCATCCATAGATCTTTAGTGAAGTTGTTCATTATCTTGTCATTTATCATTTGGGTGGCAAAATTTGCATGATGAAGCTTCATTCATGTTGCTATTATCGTATTGTGGTCTGTTCACACTTAATACTTGTGACTTTCATCAGACTTTTGCATGTATTGTAATATTACATAAAATATGTCATCTCACATAAGTTTGACTCAACATAAGAGTGAGCATATAACAAAAGTTTATTGTCTGTGGAAACTATTTCGTTAATGTACTGAAAAATCGTTCTTACATTTTCTAAACTGGTTTTAATGGTGTGACTAAGCTTATATTTCTGAGCTTATATTTTACCAGACCTGTCTTCATTTCAGCCTCAAATTTCCAATGTAACAAAGGGTCGTGGCTCTGGGTGTTGTTTGTAAGTTTTGCGTGAATTTTTCAGTCATGGTTTTGCACATATTCTATCATATTTAAAATAAAATAAAATCATATTTGAAATTGTTTAGTTATCACTGTAATCTCTACAACGTCTGCAAGCAATGCAAAAATAAGGACACTGGAAATGCAACAATTTAAATACAATGTAAAAATCATGTATTGTTAGTTACTCACTTTCATTGAAGGAATAATTTCTAAAAACTGGCAATTAACAATTGTTGTGAATTTCTGACAAAGGACAATAGCAGCACATTAAATTCAAAAGCACATTTAGAAAAATGTATGCAGAGATCTGATGTCCTCACAAGCACTCGGCGTATGACCAGCACACAGTAAACCAACACCATGTGAACTTTGTATCGGTATCTGGCTAATGAGAGTCATATTTCTGTTTTAGAGATCCGGTTTCTGACCTGTCCATTCCGATTCATGAACCGACAGAGTGGAAATTTACAAGACAAATACATGATTTTTTTGTTCCAAAATTAGTCTTTCCGCTATTAACTATTAATAACATGCACATTAAAGGCCACAGATATTGTTTATGCCTGTGATATAGAGATTCAAGAGTGAAGGTATGTAACTTAACATGAGTGAAACGACAAGCAGATGGGACACATTCCCCCTCCCTGGGAAAGAGCTGAACTTTGACCCCGTTTCACATTCTAAAGAGTTTAGGCTTATCTGACTGAGAAAGGCCCCAGACAATGTATCTTTCAACACTGTTGATGTGTCTCAATTTGAATACCTTGTGAGCTATGAAATTCCTGAGTTCTGCTTTAACTTTAAAGCTCACTCCACAACTGCATGTGAAAGTCACAGATCGAAAATTATTCATGAGTGAAATAAAACAATTCAACAGGTATCAACTTATGAAACAAACATTTATTTTAAGTTTGAAATTACAAGCTTTGTCCATTTTTCTTCCCAGAACTATTTACATTCATTTTAAAATAATAAACAGTTGACCCTGTTCTAAATACCTACATATTTTTCAAACTAACTTTAAATTCTACACGTTACTACAATGGTAATTTTCACACCGTAAGCAATGGAAAAAGGTGGAAATAAAGACAGAGATTCAGTAAATGGTGGGTAATGCGTGTAGAGTATATTTACACTTTACATGTAAACCAGAGTGAACCCCAATTGGAACACAGTTCACTTTGGCTGTGAGACTGGACTCACATTGCAAAGCAAACATATGTAGTTAATTCAGATCTGTCTCACACTGCCACTATCCCTGAGTAGCAGACTGGTGATGGGCGATCAGAGACAATCTTACCACAATCCTATTTCAACAAATCATCGTCCCCCCATCCCAACCATTTACCCATGAACTCAGTATTTGTAATATATAACTAAACCATACACACAGTGCAAACTAAGAAATGAGGAAATAATATATTCCACATATTTCATACAACAGCATCTCCAACTCCACATAATAGAGACAAGATCAGGAATATGTTAAGAGACTTGTGTTAAAGTCTTCTCATTGGGATTATCAATTGGTTGTTAGCCGTTCTGCAGTTTGGCCCAACGCCTTTAAAAGAAAACAGCTAAAATTAAAACATGATCGTTTTAGTGACATACATAAATAAATAGGATGCATTTTGCGTCACCCATCACCAGTGCATTGTGGGAGCAAACCCTGGGTAAGGTGTGTAGAAAAAGAAATAGGGCATATCCAGTGTGCCACCTCACACCGACAGAACCCTGAGCCCACTGTGTGTGTGTGTGTGTGTGCGTTTGTGTGAAAGGATTGTTTGTCTGGTGTGTTTATTCATGCATACGTCCCTCCAGTGATGAGAAGCTCGTAGGCTGGGTCCCGGCTTCTGCGACACAGCACCACAAAGGCACACAACATCCCCAGCATCTGGAGGACAAACACAGTTACACGGTTGATTTCTTCAGCACAGCTGAAACAATGCACAGGGCATTACTATACATCTGCAACATAATTCCAAATTACAACTCCTTAATTGTCCATCTTTATCTATAAATGACGTCATCACAGCCCCACCATCAGCACAAATAGCACCACACCATCAGCACCACAGACACAGTCTAGAATTACTGCTATTTAAGTTACTTTAAAAGTGTCACTGTAGCTCTTGTTTTGGCTCTTGTTTCAACAGCTTCAACAGATTTAGAAATATTCAATCATTGGCAATTTATTTGTACATTAAAGCACTTTGTACAGAAAAGAAAAAGTCTTTACGTCTTTAAATAAGAAAATCTCTGATCTTTAAGATTGCAACGAATATAAATTCAGTGAAGTGTGTCTAAACCTTTAACTGGTATATGCCCAGAATAAAGAACAAATTGCTATGATGTCTTTTTAGGACAAGCAAAAGAATGGTGTGTATAATAAGATGGACTAGCAGAGCGTTTGTGGCTTATTTTAAGTGCATTTTCAGAAAAGGATGTTCAGTTGCTTCCTCACTCAAGCCCATTTGAATAATTTACTCTAAAGGACCAGGCTAGACTCCCAAAACAGCTCTTTGCTTTAGAGAACAATTCTGAGGAAAATAACACCCAAACAACCTCAAACAGCAGCTGGTGTAATTAGGTTTGCCAAGAACAATCTAACCTATTGACCTGCTTTTTGCTTTGTTCATTCAGACAGGCCGAGTCAATTACCCCGTGCGTGTCACAAGCAGGCGCTGGATTTGCCTCTACACGCCGGAGGGCGTTTGGAACAGTATGAATGTCAAAGTCTATGATTCAAACAGCCCCTTTAGTGCCAGAGCTCTTGACTAATAATACAGACTAAATACTGTACAACCTGCATTTAAAATATACCAGGAATAAACAAGGATCTTATTTGAACGTGACTTTGCGTTTTAAGAGACACGGTTAAAGCTTTCTGCATAAAATATTCCTAAAATGCAAATTTCACATTTTGGCATTTTTTTGAAAGACACAATAGCACAGAAATAATCACAGAGGAGGAGAGGAAATAAGAGCAAGAGCGTAACCGCAAGCCAGACTCGAACCCTGATCTCCCACAAGCACATACACAGATCCTTGCAATACAGTTACCTGAATCGCAGCAAACGTCAGAGCAGCCCAGATGACGTACATCATGATCTCCTTTAGTTTCTTCACCACCAGCGCTTCACAACCCTGAAGTAAATCACAAGACATTCGTGTTACGCCAAAATCTGTTTTTAGGTGCATTTGCTTCACTTCTGTTACTCCCACACACTCTCTCTCTCACCTCAGGATAGAGATCTCCGGGGCGAGAGAGCGAGCCGGTGCAGTTGTTCACGTTGGGTTTGCAGCAGCTCTGCGGCACGCTGTTATTCCGAGATTCCTTAAACCAGCGTGTGTTCTTCCAGTCCGAGTAGTTGGCGATTCCGCAGCAGTGGAGCTTTAGTAAAATGGACATTATAGAGAATTCCATAAGTTGGGAATGTAAAACCATTTTTGCAATCAAATTACTTGTTTTATAGGTATCATTATAGGTTTTGAAACATTTGCTTTGTTCTGCGGATGTAGCCGACATGTAATGGTTTTCCACCAGGGATGCATGGGAATGGACAAGATTCTCAAGATTACTAAAGGAATCATTAATACAACCATTACGTAGATGGAATTGCTTATGTAAATTAATCTGATTAACCAGCCTCACCTGTCTCTGCACATAGTCAATGGCGCGGCTGGGAGCATCCGTGTTGGTTCCATTGTATTCGTTATATACTTTCTGGATGGAATGGTTGACCTCATTTTCCACCTAGAAACAATTCCACTGTTAATCACTAATCTCTCTTCTGTAATGGCAGGAGATGAGTGTTTGTAATCTATAGCCAAAGACAACACTGCTAAACAAACAGTAATATCAGAGAACAATACAAGCCAGGTATTACATTACAAGTTAAAGGTCTTGTTCAACCTTTGAATGCAGCTAAAAGAAATTACAGTCAGAGCAGCTTTCATGTAAAACAAAAGACATGCCGGCACTCCTCTTATAGTAAATATTGACGCTCTTTAGAAACAAGACTCACCTTCGCTCTGTAAATATAGCCGAGCACCACCACAACCACTTCAGTGACGAACACCAGCATAAGAATGATGACAAACTGTAAAATCACAAGATGAAAACATTCATTTAACATTGCCTCAACGTTTTAATCAGAATATTTTGCTTAAAGGAGTGGTTCACCCAAAAATGAATTCTTGCAAAACGAACTCACCCTCATGCCATCCCAAAAATATGACATATGAATTTATGAGAGAATTGTCATTTTTTGGGTGACTATTCCTTTAAAGGACATAGAACGTTTGTAGTACGTATATAGAGCGTTATTTATAATGTAGTGCCATGTATATGGTACTCGGTCATTGAATGGTTCACTAACCGTAGCAAGACCGCAGCGGCTCTCTCGAATAGTGGCACAGCATCCGATCAGGCCAATAATGAACAACAGCGCACCAACAGCGATGATGACAACGGCTGGGATCAGTGTGTACACATCCTCAAAGAAATGATCGTAGTCATCATACGTGATAAACACGTAAGCTCCTACATAACACAGGATACCAGCAGCGGCCTATGAAGAGAGAACAGACAGGTCAGTGATTCCAAAGTTAACATGCTGTGGTCAGTAGTTAAGAGTTGAATTAAAAGTCTTTATGTTAATGGGATGATACAAGTTCAGTTATAAGATTGATTTAATGGAATTTGCACAAAGCACCCAAAGAAATCTGCAGTTAAGCTCTGTTAATACAGGTAAACAAATAAATTTGTCATTTTGTCTTTTCAAAGACATTTTGCAGTTTGTGAGGTATAATGGCATAAGAACGATCATTCCGAGAGTTCTTCAAATATACTGGAATGCTGGAATGACATCAGCCAAGATGGCAAACAAATGCACAAATAATAATTACAGATATCCAAATATTTTACAGAAAGAAAACTGCTTTTAAAGGGTCTCTAGTTTTATACTCTCACCTACCCACCCTGTGCCTGTATGAAAATAGTAAAGCTTTCAAGCTGTGGCATGAAGAGGGGATAAAATATCTGCTAATGTCTGATCTCTAAATAAAGAATAAGACAGAAGTGTCATACTATCTCTAGCTGTCACAAGGAGACTTTAAACTTTACTCAAACCCAGATTAAAGAGATTAATGTGGCCAAGACAAGGAATGCAAGCCGATAACTGGACTCATGTTTCTAGAAACTACACAACTCAGTTTAAGCATTGAACATTTATTTAATGTATTTACAAACTCTGTCCCAATTGTTCACAGTTTCAAGCTAGTCTGTGTTTTAATTGCTCACACTAACTTTCTTACTTACTAAATGACCCTACAAGTAATACAACTCATTAATACCCTCAAGTGTGAAAAATGGCCAATTTACAGACAGCATCGCGTATATATTATATCATACATAATACATAAATAATGTAAACGTTACAGTGGGACTGTATGAAATGTAAACAAACGTCGCAATACGCAGCAATCGAGCTACATTTCAATGATACAACATAAAAACAACACAAATGCTATATCAAATACTACAAAACCAGCTTGCATTTCACTTTTCCACGAATGCATTATTGATATAATGGAGTAACGTGCAATAATGCAGCCCGACACACATGACAACACAACACAACACTGACGCACTCCCAAATTCAGCCCGCAACACCTCCAACTTACCCAAAATATCAGGTTCAGAAACACCAAGACGGTCTTGGATGAAGTGATGCCACACTGGCCCATCATTGAAAGATGGAATAAATCCGTGTAAAATATAAATATGGCAAAAAAGGCTGCGGATTATAAAATGGCTGTCCGTTTCCTGACTGCCATACCACTGCTGTCTGTGTGTTAGTGAGGCTGATCCAGGAACAGCGCCACCACAGCGGTCAGCTGACTCGCACTCGTTTGGCTGAGACTCAAAACTTCAGGGAGACTGATACACAGATATGCTGTTTACAAAAAACATTTATTAATTTGCTTCGCATACTTCCATGACTTCAGTTATTTGCCTATATACGAAAAAAAACTATATGTATGTGTTTCCTAATCCATCGACTGGTCTGGATCTGGGTTTAATTTAACATTGTAATACAGATCGTACAATTCATTCCCTGCTTTTTAAGAAATTGTCTTATTATTCACATTTACGACATACGCACACATTCACAATACACTGTAAGTCTTTATGAAGCATCGTGTAGTCTCTTTACTGACCCCTGCTGTTAATGCACTAAATTGCATTATCACTATTCAAATATATTCATGGTAAACCTATATCTAGGCATACTATCAATGATGAAAGAATGTAAAGAATGTAAAAGAATAGGTGTGCACGTCCAACCATCCCATGAAATAAACAAACTGGGAAATGATTGAATACAATATTTAAAATTTAAATTTGCAAAAATTAAATAGAGGTAAAGCTCACGTCAAGATTTGCATTCCTTTTTTTAGCTCACACAAATGCAAAGCCTTTTCCTGTTACAGTTACACACTGTATCAGTGTTGTATTCTTCTTATTATTTTTTTCAGCTGTGAATATTAACTTATGGTTTATCATGCATAGTTTGGTTTCTTTATACCACCCATATGCAATAAATTAACCTAAATAATCTTAAACATTTATATATTTACTTTTACATGCATCCAGAACCATAGTAAAACTAAGGTGTGATACTGATTTCAAGTAGTGGATGAAAAATGTTCTTTTAATATACAGTTGCATGGATGCATATTTATCACTGGGTTTCAACAAAACTTTTTGGTTTTCAGCAGTTTGTCCCAGTGGCTAGAATGTGGTACAAAGTCGATGTTAGGTTTCTGGTGGACGTTGTGCTTGCTCGGTCCTCCATAAACACCAAAAGGAATCAGGCGTGACATGGACCATGGAAAATCATATCCACAGTGGTCCTCCATGGATACATAGAACTGGACCACTGTGAATTCCCAGGTGGTGAATAGGTGACATCTCAGTAAAATAGGGCCAGAAGCCCACTGTAACAGAAGCCCACTGTAACCAGCTCCCATCTCCAAGACACTATGTGGCCAGAGCAAAGGGGGCTGAGTAAATTTGATGGATGCATTGAAAGTAACATACAGCCATAAGTTCCTGTGATGCGTAAGGGGCCAGTACTGAAAGTCAAAGAGGAGGTTCTAGCAATGTAGGTGCTGGTTCAGGCAGAGGAATGGGAGGTCTCCACATCCACTGAGCTACTGCTGCAGGAAACACCAGAAATAGATGATACTAAAGGGTAACTTCACTGCAGTGTGGGAGCATTGCAGATGTGGGCATCTTGCCAGGCTGGATCTTGTACTGCTTAATAGCCGGCAGCTTCTTTCCTATAATGTCACAGACTGGGAAGGGCAGACAAAGTCATTTTGAATAAATTAGTCAACTGTTTTTACTAAGAAATTCATAATTTTTTTGGCTGTCTAAACATTGTTTGGTTCCCCTTTCTGGATGTTTAATGAACTCGGGTTCCTGGTATATCTAATGTCATTGTATTAAAATATTTATACCCTCATTCCTTTTGCAAATTGTAAATTATTTAGTGTTTGAGGAGTATTGTGGACCATTTATTACTTAGTCTGTGAAAACGTCTGCATTTATGCACATTCTGAATTAAATGAAAATGAAGGCGTTGAATTAAATGATGAAAAAACGATAAAGATGAATTAAAGACGCTTGTGATATTAAGTACTTGAACTTGAACAGACTTGTCCTGTTGTTATTTTACTCCATAACGCAAGAGGGCATCTTTTGCAAACCATTAGAAATAGAAAAAATTGGGAGAGTGGTGTGTTTGGCATGGACGTTGAAGTAAATGTAAAAATGGGCGGTGATCTGGGGCTGTCTGTAATTGGTGAGGTATGATGGGTATATATACATATCGCTACCTTAGAGATATAATGTTCTTTCTGCGTTTTGACCAGTTTTGAGATATTGAGATTTAAAATTTTTGGATTGTATCTACCAAAACTGATAGAACTTTTTTGTTTTTTTAATTTAAACACCCAAAATGCATTTTTTAAAAAAACACCTTTAATAGTGTCAATAAGTTATACTGGAGTAAGAATGTCAATAACTCAATTTTGACAAAAATGTCAGATAGAACCTTATAATTCTGAAGTAGCGATATGTTATCTTAACTAATCCCTGTGTTAGTTCATAGTTTATAGGTTATTGAAGTATAACTGTGTCTTTGGTCAGGAGTAAACGATTCTTTAGAGCCACAGAGAAGTACGCTGCGTTGTCAAGTGGTATCTGTCACTTTTCTCTGCGCTGAACGTCTGGACCAATTAGAGTCGTTTGTGATAACAACATAAGGCTCTTAAAATTATATATATTTTGCAGAGATTGCTGGTGTACATCTAATGTGCATGTCACATATAAATCCCTTGAATATGTTTATTTGAAAGATTACAGATGTTAATTGGTAAATCATCCCAGTAAATTAAAAATCGTCTTTAGATTTGAATGTGGGTCAATGAGGATTCGTCTTTATGAGCCAGCCCCCTAGAGGAAGACAAGATTTGTTAGAAACTCAGATGTTTATGCTAAGATCACGACTAATCCAGTCTTTCCAGTCTTTGGCAAACAGCAACAGTCAGCAATAACTACAAAAGCACTGAACAGTTTATATTGACAAGTGGTGCCCGATTTAATGGAGGCAGAAAGTGCGGATGTGGCCGAGGTTAGTGGATTTAATAGTCTGAATTGAGTGACATGCGTAAAAACATATACCATAATATCATTTGACCAGTGTTATAATGCAAAACGTCAATGCGACCTCTACGATCACCAAAAAGTAAACCATAACTACATGCTCTCAATAAATAGTTAAATAAGTTAAAGGATGCAGTCAAGTTAAATCTACAGTACGTCGCACTTCCTGATCCCAGTGCTGCGTAAATGCGAGTCCA
>JAZGTK010007813.1:0-18962 GCA_036877625.1 Ambastaia sidthimunki
ATATATATACATATACATTTGTATTTTACTCCAGTATCCATTAGAGCACATGGTTCCATATTATAAGATAATATACATAGCCACACAACATGCAGCGTCCACTGTCCCCCATGCATTAAATATGCCTCATACATACATGAGAAAAGAGGAATTTGACCCAAATTTTAACCAGGGGTTGCTGCCTGACCACTGAGGACTATAAGGTAGATTTTAACAGAAATAAATGTTAGTACATGAGTCATTTATGCTCACTTAGCCCTGTTGAACAACGGATAGTTTTTCTTTCTTTTGCTCTTATTATGTTTTCGTTTACAAAAAATAGTAAAAGCTTCCCTGTTTTTACGCAACAGAAATCTTACCGGGTTGATACGAATCAATAATTTAGACCTTTTCTGATTTGAGTTTTTTGTCCAAGATCGTTGGTTCCAAAATTAGAAGAGAAGACAAACAGATATAAAGTAAAAAACAGACAAAAACACACACAAAAGACACACACACACACACACAGCAGGGACAAACAAAGGGTAGCCTTCAGGTTCTCTTATGAGAGCCATTCTTGCATTATTCTCAACCGTCTGTCTGAGAAAGCCGACATGAGACAAATTAACTCACCTCCATAAAAAGAGACTAATGACATCTTTGGTGTGCAGACAGACGAAACTCTAAATCTGTTCAATTTGCAGAATGGCAACGTGTGGCGGAATACTAAAAAACACAGTAAAAGAGACACTAGGGGCAAATCAGCTGCTCTAAAAAGTACAATAACCACTGCATCAAAAAGGCTGAGCTGAAAGACTTTTGTCATATGTCAAAAACCTTTGGGATTCTGCTTCTATATACTGATAAATGGGACTCACAAGCTTCTATTGTCATGTTGTCGCTGACTTGGCACTATTAAGTTAGCATCCCTATGAAAAAATGGAGCAAAACACAAAAGTAGGTGTTCTAGAAATTTATGTGACAGTATCGTGGAAGAGGCAAAGACCTAAGAGAAACACAGCTCTGTATGCTACACATGGAAACAGGGATTGCCCGCAAACGGACGCACATCCCCTTATCAGTAAGATGGCTTGGTTTGTTTGTCTCACAAGGTTGACCTGCAGAAGATTGTACATTGTAAGTTTTCTTGGAAAGATTTCGCACTTGAGTTCTCATCACAGTGATATCAGGAAACACTTGCTAGCGACCAGCTAAGGGTTTCGCTGCACTCTTGTAAACACATTTGTGCTGTTTAGTTGATGGTGGAGTCCGTACAGCAGCCGTACAGCAGTGGGCCGCAGTCGTGACCTGTGACTCGTTATGTTGACTCATTGTGGCTCAAAGTCTTGCCGCCGTTGAGCATAGCCGAGGCACTGCGGCTCTTGGTTGGAGTTCCGCTTCCAGAACGCGAGAACTCGGTCAGATCATGGAGTGACGGCTCTCTGTACATGGCAACTATAAAAGGTAGACACACAAGTGACAAGCCTTAATGCAGGGCTGGACAACTCTGGTCCTCATGATTCAATTTCCTCCAGAGTTTAGCTCCAACCCTAATTAGACACACCTGAACAAGCTAATCAAGGTCTTCAGGGTTGCTAGAAAGCTAGAGGCACTTGAGTTTAATCAGGTTGTAGCTAAACCCTGGAAAATGGACATACTGTAAGAAGGTGCCTAAGTTCTCACACATTCATGTGCTAGAAGTTGGTAGATATTATTGGTAGAGCAACATCTTCTAGTGTCTAAAAATGCTCTTACATGGCACAAAACATCTAATTGCAATAAAAATGACTTTGTGCTGGCTAATAGCAGATAACTTTTGGTTTAAATCAAATTGTAAGAAGCTCTGAAGCTCATCTCAAGCAGAGCAAGATCTCCAAGCTTCACTCGTGACTGCACACAAGCAGCTGCGCTTTATGATTTCCCCTCTGACTTACCCAGTTCTGAGAAAGATAAGGCACCAATTTAATTTAAGCAGAGAAGACCTGCATAAGTTCTGTTCAGTGTTTCATAAGCTTTCTCAGAAACATTATCTTAAGGGAGAGTACAGAAAAACTAAATACCCGGAACATGAGCTGTTTTGATACTGTAGGTTAAATAAGTCTGGTCAAGTTAAACTGGGTAAATTGAGCGCAAACTTTGGCAGAACAAAATCCATAACACCATACAAAAATCTGATATATGGTCATGTAGGAACATGTACATTTAAATCTATAGTTTATTTGAAGTTTATATAATTTAAAAGCAGGTTTTCTTCTCCCACTGTACAGTATATTATAAAGTACTGTAGAAAATACTGTATGCATATATGTACATGTATGCATATACGTATGTGACATTTGTATATCTGTGAAATCATAAACATCTATTATGCAGCATGTTTGTTTCTATATGTAAGATTTATATATGTAGCTGTTAGCGTGTTTACAGTTAGCTTACTGAAGAAAAAATCCAGTACTGAGATTTTTAGGAATACACATTAAGTACGTATAAACACATTATGTACAATGAGACCACAGCCTTGTGACATGTCGACCAGATATACGCGTTGGTGTTTGTGTAATTGCATAAATTATGTTTCTGGCTTCAGCACCAATCAGAGTTGTACACATGCTGAAATACCAATAAGCTGCTTGAAATTCATGTGCCACAATCAACTATCTTCTCAGTCTAAAGTAGATATTTTTAGAAAGCTATCAGCCTGAGGAACAGTATAGGAGGCACTTGAACAAACCTTTGAGTGGTTTGGGGATGAAGTGTGCAGCCGGCTTGGTCTTCTTTACGTGGTTGCCCTTCATAATTTGACCTTCCTTGTTGAGACCCAGGTACCAGCCTCGGCCTGACTGCTGCTGCCGATAGATCATTGATGAGTAGGTCACGTAATAGTTCTCAAACACTGACTCTTTGAATTTGCACTCTGGCGTGAAGTGCTCCTGTGAGAGTTAAATGGGTTGAGAAGACAACAGAGAAATAATCAGTGGGGACAGAGAAAGAGAGGGAGGAAAAGAGCAATATTTGTGTGTGTGTGTGTGCGCGCATGTGTGTGTGTGTGTGCGTGTGTGTTTGCATAAGAGAGAGTGTTTGCATAAGAAAGCATGAGTTAGAGAGAGAGCCTGCATTGCAAAATCACATTTATCCTACTCAGTATTTTTTCTAGTAAGAAATATATTTAAACATCCTTCCAAAAAACTACATGTCTCTGATGCAAGATACATATACAGTCTCATGTAAATGCATCTTGTTTTGATGGTTCTGTGCTGTTAACCTTTGTTAATGACAAATCCCAACTTTTGCCCCAACAATTGATCTTACATAAACAACCATAAGACATGTCAAGACGTTAATTAGGTTGCAGTAAATCCGTGTTAACGTCTAAACAGGCTCCAATTGGCTCTCAACAGCATGGAAGAGTTATGGATAATTAGATATTTACTGGTAAACAAGACTAAATACAGATTAAGATAATGACTGATTGCAGATGTAGAGTTGTGATGAGACAGACACAGATTTGAGTTTAAGATTAAGACTCATGGTCCAAATGTGCCTGTGTCAATATCTTCCCATCTGCTCATTATAATTTGGCTTTAAATCTGGAGGTACATTTTTCTGATTGGAGCTGTAATAAGTGCTCTAACCAGGGTAGCACGTCGTGCCTTGTGCTCTCATCCCTGTTTGTGGCACAGATTGATTACCATTAAACTCCTGAGGCCTGAAACACTTTGACTCATTGTTGCAGATCAATACATTCATTCTGGGGAAAACAACCTCTTAAAATCAACAAGGAGATGCACAAGCAACATGGGTGCGAGTTTGAGTATTCCTGTGGGCGGGGAGTCAGAGTCAAGCCTACACAAAGGTATACACAGATAAGAAACTTTCTTGTAATGCTTTTCTGCGTTATGAAAGAATGCAGTATTGCAGTAAAAATCTGACCTGGCCAAGTGTATCAAAGCTACACTGCAAATCTTCTAGGTTTCTACCTAATGCCAGCAATATTGCTAAAATTTACATTTTGACTTGACAATAATTTAGCCCTGCACTAAATTATTCATCTCGCCATAACGCATTTAATCAGAGGACAGAGGCACTCACAAAACAGAATATGCAGAATATAACATGTTATAGTATTTTTTTATTTTTAACAACTGCAGAGTGTGTATTGGGCAGAAAGTGAATACTTTGGGTACAGTGCGGTTTTTGGTGATGTATCATCTCCCATGAGTGTTCCATAGATAGTCCAAGAAACACAATTATATCAAGTGTAAATTATCTACGAATTTTATGCCGAGGTGCTAACGAGCGTGTCTAAATATGTCCGTTATCTCTTCTTTGAACACTGTATAATCGGCCAAAGCTATAATAAGTACGAAAGGCAGATGGTGTTCGGGCAGCAGTTGGATCTCATTAACTCTTCAGCCCATTGATCGCTGCTGTCTGGCAGCCAACCTGCAACCTTTAAGTTAGCAGCTCGGATCCTCAGGCGTGAGGCTACTTCTATCCATGATGCTGTCTGAGACATTGATTTAACTACATTTAGAGAAGCAGGCTGCTCTTCAGACTGAAATTGTTGGACGTCTACAGCCCTGCCCTCACAAGAACCCATAGAGTGTGAAGCACCCTCTGAATTTCAGAAGGACTTGTGAATCATAAGCAGATCTTCCAAGTCCACATTTGCAGAACACCATAAAAGCACTATGGAGAAAACAAAGTGTACTCACAGAGGTGTACAGGTAGCCTTCATTGTTCATGGCCAGGTAGAGCTTTGTCTGGACGCCCTGTATAGCCACAACCCGTAACCCAACAGGAATGAGGTTGAAAATAGCTGTGAAGTTATAGTACAACAAAACAGCTTTGAACCCAAGGGAAAGACGTGTGTAGGCTTTAGTCATGTTTAAACCTGTCACATGTGGTGAACGGACCATAGCTATTATCTTCCTCTTTGGTACCATCGATGGTCCCATCAGCTTGTAGTTGTAGATGAAAGCCTTGTCGACTGTACAGCTTGGTGACTATCCCCTTGAGCTGAGGCTCTGTGGAATTGAAGGACAACAGTAAGGAAGAGGGTGTAGAGAGAGAGACAGACAGAACAGGAGGGACGTGCAACAGGAAAATATATGAGCTGAAGAAGAAGAGAACATCCAGCACAAAAGGAACAGCTTGTGAAAGCCAAGAAACGACTGTTGAAAAACCATAAAATGTGCATTGAGAAAAACAGTGTGTGTTGGTGCCAACAGGATCCAAGCATTTGCCAAGCACTCCTCAGTGTTCAGGTGATAGATATTTACTGGACCACTGATGTCTGTTAGCTGATAACATGCAGCGGTACCAACGTTACATAATACTGAACAAGCTACTGATGTGACTCACTGAAATTTCACTAACAATGTGACTGTAGCTGAATGCCTTTGAAATTTAGTTTGAAAAAACTTTCTTTGCTCACCGTAAAGTTACATGCAAAACAAAATTGGTAATGACAGCAAAAATAAATAATGGCAATTATAATTAAACATCATCCTGTAAATTGGTGATAATTATAGTCATTTTCCTCACTTTTCTTTAAGCAGTTAATAATTAATTATTAATTAGAAAATGTAGATGTTGCTATTTTAAGCTTTGAACTGTTTGAATTTGAATTCTTATAAGCTTTCAGTATAAGAATTCACATCTGCATGAAAGATTTTCTGGATTATTTAAAAAATAAGATCAAAATGTGTTGTTTTTATTTATTGCATTAAATGTCATAAATATTTATATAATGTATACTGAATATTACTTAAAAGATATTTAATATAATAAAAGTCCAGCCCCAGTTCCCATATCAAGTTGGGACAAGAAACAATTGACCAATGACAACATGAACTAATCAGACTGAAGTCAACATAACCCAAACAGTGGCACAAATATCTATATAACCAGATCTCTGACTCAGACTGCGTAGACTGCATGATATAAAGAAGATGATAGTGCTGTGTGACCTGGTGATATTGCAACATCAGCTCTAGCTCTAAAGAAAGCCAGTGTTTAAAAGCAGTGAACTGTGAAATCCCTTGTCTTGTTACTCTGAACAGTGGATTTTTGTCCCCTATTCATATCCCATTCTAACAGTATGGAGTTAAACACTCATCCGGGAAAGTGTTTACCACGGTCAAAAACGATGACTATGAAGATGATGAAGATGAAGATGATTGATGAAGATGATGACTATGAAGATGATTGATGAAGATGGCTTTTAGGGTCTGATAAGGAGAATACACAAAACATCAGACCTGGCCGCCTTCTCTTGCGTTTCTTTGAGCCAAAGAGTTTGACGCGTGAGAATAAGTTGAGTCTGCTGGGTTTCTCGCAGTTCCCGATGCTCCTGTTGGGGCTGCTGGCGCAGCGGCCGGCATTGGCTTTCTCTCGCTCCCTCGCCTGCCTCTTCTGCCGGATGAGGGAGCTGGCGATCGCTGCGGCTGTAGCCAGTTTGGCGTTGTGATGTGGCGACGCGTCCCAGAATAAAAATCTCTCTACCTCTCACACACAATACGTTGTGTGTGTCCAAGCCTCCGTGTGTTCAAAACATTGTCTCTGATAAAGAAAAATCAATGCTCCGTGATGAACTGCGTAATAGTCATTTCAGAACTCCCATTTTTTCCCCAAAGGGACCGAGCATGTCCAGAAAAAAATATGTATTAGTTTTAAACATTCATAGCAGCTAAACAGTTTATTCAGCTTTTGTTGTTGTGCGCTGGCATGCTGCAGCAGATCCCGGACAGCAGCCCCACTTCTCTCCGGGGAAAAACAAGCTCTCTTCCAGAAAATGTTGCCTTTTTGTGCAGATCTCTATAACAGCGCGTTTGCGTGAGAAAGAACCGACTGCCATCGTGCCATGATCCAGCGCTCTCTTATTCCGAGGCTAGTGGAGGTACTAAACATGGACTGATTGAGAAAAATGTGAGCACCTGTTAACACATCGAGAAATAAATAAATATTTTCTTCATGCGGGAGAGAGCGAGGCAGAGAATTGTGCCGGAAAATTGGCAGGGTCCCTGCCTTTCAATAACCCACCCTTTAATTGAAGTTGAGTGGATTAATCGGCATCGCTGTTTATATTTCCCCGGTGGTCTTGGCTGCTTCCCCCTGCAGTGTGCTCATGTTTTCAGCAGTGAAGATCTGCATAGGTGCTTAATGGACTCGTCCCCATTACCAAAGCCCGCCCAAAATATGGAAATTAAGAGGCGTGCAAAAAAGCACATCTGAACTATTCGAAGCGCAGAAATGGGATTTTTGCGGTGTCCAAGGGTCAGCAATGCGATCCGTGAATCCAGCTAGGAGAAAAAAATGCACATCCACTGGTGCGGAGATTCCTTCTCTCTGCAGCACGAACCTCATTCCGCTCACAGTGGCTCCCGCATCACGGATTCAGTGGACGCATGGTGACAGACAGCCCGAGAGACGTGACTGTGGTCTTCAACAAGGCGTTGTGTATAAACTGAAATTAAGAGCAGCACGATTTTACACTATTCGCCACATTCTGTGTTCCAGTCTGATCGCACTGTACATTCATTAAATGAGAACGTGATTTATGCGTGTGTTCACAAGGTGTCTTTTACTTTTAAAGCACGTTACGTAGCAACATCACGGTACTTATTGCATTGCAATATGTATGTGCCTTACTACCTTTATAACATCCTCTGAGAATAATATAGATCCGTTTGCTCTCAAAGAAGAAAAACTCTTCATACAGGCCAACAACAAGATGTGTTACGTAACACGTTTCTCTTGACTTTTCCAACATATAGGAAAAGATGGGCGGTGCCATCTACTTTAAAAATAGGAAGCGCAGCAGGAAAAATTGTATCTACACGTAACAAATCTATAGATTTAAAGTAAAAACAAAATCTGTTTATGGCATGTTTTACAAAATCGCACGTCAAAAACTAAAAACTGTCGAACCACTTTAGCTTAAGTTCAATTAAACTGTAGCAAATTTCAGCACCAAGGACAGCACCAAAAACACACGCCTTTCTGTTAATAATAAAGAAAAGCATAAAAACATGCCATTTAGCGTTATATATGTATTTAGTACATGAAACGTTATACATGTGTGCGTAGAACTCTTACAAATACAGACCCTTTGATGTGGCACAGATATCTAAAATTGTACCTGATACTGATCTTCTTAAGGGAAACGCCATGCTATGCATCTGGTTTTTACTCGCACTTCTTCTGTGTGCGCAAAGCACACGCGTTGCAAACTTTCAACTAAATCTGGTGAGCATTCTGTCCATTAAAAGCAGCCCCGTGATCATAGCGGATCATTATCGGCTATTATTGACAGACCACTATGAGTTTAGGGCGCCTCATCAATGATTCATCAGATGCATTTGTGATACTGCCAACACCCGCGTTCTCTTCAGGGTCGTTCACAGCGAGGAGATGCGCCGAGGGGTGCGAAAGTCTTTGGAGCGAAACTTTTAAAGCTCTGTTGTGATAAATGAATCCTAATCACGAATTATGTTGGTTTCGTCGCTCGAGGATTTGCTTAAATGTTATGCTTGAGGGCGCAAGTGAGTGAGCTGAATAAAAAATGCGATGCAATTGAAGAGGGAAATTCAATTTAAATGTCATAATAGAGCCACCGGAATATCAGCTGTACGTCTCAATTTATATAAAAACCGTCTTATAGTCAATAATAAATTACAGTGTTGACAAAACGACATCGTGAGAAGCAGCAGGCCAGTGAACAAAATCCATCTGGATAAAAAGACTGCTTTTATATACTACTCTGGTAAATAAAAATGTCAGAGATCTGGCTATTTTACAAGCTCCAGTAACCAAGAACAGTTTAGAAACCGTTCAGACCCGTACGGCAGAACCAGCCACATGTTCGTCACTGTTCAGAGAGACTAATGAGATATTGGCGTAATGAGGAAACAAGGTTTTCTCAAACGGGGGAATTAAATTAGTCTGGCTTTCCTTCCTGTTGTACCGACATGCGAATAAACGCAGCGTATTTTCCTACTAATCGAATGCATCTAATCTAATGTAAATATGTGATCATATCAGTCACTGTATATACAAGTGTTTTATGTAATCCCATTGTGTTTGATGCAGTGTTCCTCTGCTTAATGCAAAGTCCTCTGCTATCTGTCTCTATATCACTCATGTTAGTACAATCCTTGGCAATGGGCTCATTTGAATTAAAGATTCTATTGTTATTTTCTTTACAGATAATGACTTCATTATTTTGCTATTAACAAGCCCACTGCGGTGATAATTAAATCCAGTACAAACTGAAGAATTAGCCAGAAACCAAACTGCACAGAAACCATAGATTAATAACATGTACAAATTGTAAATTTGTAGTGTATTTGTGAATTTGTATGTGAATCCTGTGACAGATATAGTCACAATCTTTGATCGTGTATTTAATTCGCATAACTTAGAAACTACCTTGTATGTAAAACTACCCAGTTAAATCCCAAACCCAGCCAAGATGACAATTAACCAAAACAATTAATCTGGATCATCTGCATTGCAAATCAAGATCACCATTGTGATGTAAATAAAGCAGTTTAGTTTGCTGCAGGTAGGGCCATTTGGCAAAACATAAAAGACTTGATTAGATCATTTCCGGTTTCCTCTGGGGGCAGATGTTATACACCACGTAATTAAGCTTGGGGTTCAATAAGCCTATTTTATCTGAGAAAGAAAACAACCCCACCCAGGCGAAGCTGATCTCACAAGGTACCACTAGATGGCGCTAAGAGATGTGAAATATACTGGGCCAAGTGTTTCTGAAGTGCACAATACAACAGGCTTGGAAGTACAAATCAAAGCACGCATGCAGGAGTTACTGTGTGTGCGGGTCTAGAGGTGAGGGCATACTGAAGATTTATTTGAGCTATGTTCACACAGGTAGAAAACAGATCAGTCATGAGGCTGTTGCCATCTAACATAAATCAGTTTAGTTTTTTGTTCTCTAAACAGGAAGAAACACGTGGAAGTGGGAATTTGACGTATGACGTTCAGAGGTGTTTTTAAATCAGATTTTTGTTAAAGCGTCTCATTTCGGATCGATCAGTGTACGTCATATCGCTGGTCTTTTCACCTATTGCTAAAGTTTTACACATCGTGAAGCTACGCATATTTGCATCGTTACTATGACAACAAATGTGTCCGTGAAGGATAAAGCGACTGCCTGTCTGAACAGAACAAAATCAGATTTGGCCACGTATAATTTGCAGTTTAAATAGACAAAAAACAGTCTGAGGAGAAAATCTAGTTTCCCTTGCAGTGTGAACAAAGCCTTATTTTCCAACAAAAACAAACAAACAACAAGAACATAAGAGAGCCAACCGATGCAATATATTTATATTGGGTGCTAGGCAGCCACAATAAAGCTATTATATTGACAAACCTTCAATATTCTTTTTTTTCTTCAGAGTAAAGAGTTTCCAGAATGGACAGCAAAAGAGTTCCTGGCATTTATTATGAAATGGTGAATTTTCTTTTTGATCTACTGGAATAGACTGAGTTGATTCTGCCCGCAATAGAATGTATTCCTTTCCATCTTGAATTGTGTATACTTCAACATAGAGAAAGCAGTAAGTGTTAGGAAAAGTTATGGCATGAATATAAACATCATATACAGAATAACAACACTAACATACAGATGCATGCAAGGTTGCACGTACACACACAGAAGGAGGCAGAGAGAGAGAGTCACAGATGACAACACACAAGTTCGCAAAGTTGATACTGACATCTGGTGGTAAAACAGATTTAGAAGCACAAGTCTTTAAAGGACTAATTCACCCAAAAAAAAAGTTATGTAATCATTTATTCACCCTCATATTATTCCAAATGCTTCCAAATGCTTTTTGTTTCTGTAGCTCAGCTGGTTGTTCGATTCCCAGGGAACATATATTGATAAATTGTATAGCTTCAATGTACTGTAAGTCGCTTTGGATAAAAGTGCATAAATGCATAATTGTAAATGTTTTAATTGTAAACAACACTTTTTTTAAGAATTATTATGCAGCTCTTATGTATGGCCGCAACATGAATATAATAATTGTTTTAGTGGTTTCATGATGCGTTTTTTGTTTTTGGTCCTTTTGGAAACAGTCAAGTTCAATTTTAACTGTTGTTGTATGTATATGGCAAGGGCTGAAAAACAATTTTCCAAAACTTCTACCTAAGCATTAACAACAACATGCAACAACATGAACATGGGTAAATAATGACATCATTTTTTTGGGTGAACTATACTATAACTTACAACAATGCTGTGCCGTGTTTTCAAAAATGACAAATAGAAAATCTGCTGTTTAAAGAATCAGCTGTTTTAACACTAGTAAGACTAATTTATTAAATAAAAAGATAAGCCAAATGTATGTAAGTATAGCATCATTTGTAGTGATACTAAATGGCAACACAAGGAAAAACAAGACAGTTATTTATCTGGGAATCTGGGAGCATTTAAACTTAAAGGAACTTTGATTTAAACACACACACACACTTACACAAAGTCTTGTGTAAATCACAGATGATAAATTCTTGACTTTAATGTTTTTATGGGGCTTGCAATGTTAAATCTCGTCAACAGAGGCTTCCACAGAGCACATCAGGGTTATTAATGTCAACTTCACATATCATATACCTTCATAAGAAAAGAAAATAAGAAATGGGCACAAATGGTGTAACACAATGAACAGAATTTAATGATTAATGAAGAGGCACTAAGTAAACAGCATGTTTAATTAAAAGTCAAAAGAACCTTGAGATATTCTCTCATTTAAGCCAAATTCCCAGAGGTCTTTTAAACATAATTAAAAGTAATGTCTGTTTTAATGACCCCTCATTTAACATGGCCTCGGAGTAGATGTGTCAATTGTTTTTCCATGACGTAATAAACTTTTAATGAGTTTTTCCTGTAACAACTTAATCAGATGTAATCCTTCGCTGTTATAACTCACTCTCAGGGGTTTGGGGCTGTAATACTGAAAACCCAACTACACAACAGCACACACACACATTCATACTCAAATATGCACTTGGATGCTTGTTGATCGTATATGAAAAATGTTACACAATAAAGTATGCTTTTTATTTCCAGTGAGCAAACCACTGTACACACAAAAAATAGAACACATTTCAGCTTCATACAGTATGCTATGTATTTTTAATGAGACAGCCTCTCTCCGCCTTTTTTGTCTCCATGGCAATAGGTACCCAGACTACATCAGTGAACTGAAGCCCGCAGAGTGCAAAGCCTGTTCATACCCGTTTTATCAAGTGAAGGAAATACATACACGATCCGAAAATTGCACATTGATAACTTGTTTTATAATGAAAGCTTTACTTAAAGAAAAGCGTTTGCTGTTCCGATGGTAAAGTGTGAGAAGAGCGCAAAGCTATTTTTGCCACGCGTAAAGCGCGCTCGGCTTTTACAGTAGATTTAAAGTGACCGTACAATCTCCATTATGATCGCAAATAAACATCTCACGCACTTGTTGGTCGTATTTATATACATACAACTGAGGTTAGGATCTACAGAGGCTTCTGCTGATAGACAAGTAATCTACCACTAGTCTACCAGTTTATTGCATATTTTATGATTTTGCATGCGTTGCTTGACATCGTTTAATTTAATTGTTATCACCTGTATCACCCTGAATAGGGACCACGAATAGATTCCCTTTTTACTGCAATATAGCAAATTAATGAGAAAAATGGCATAAGTACACTGGGATGGTGCTTTCCTGGTAAAAACTACACATGCGATGTCTTACCCTTGGTTGCATCTTTGTCTTCTTTAGTCTTTAGTAATGCTTTCCCGCTCATAGATCCCAGATTTGACGAAGAATCCCAGACGATAACTCGCACCAATCGGTCCTATCATTTAAAACTGGCTCTTCAATTCAACAGTGGCCAACCCCTCCTTAAAGAAACCAGCTATCCACTTACGAGCGCTGTTTAACAGAGAAATGTTTTCCCGTTGAATGGTGTCTTTTTATAATGCAAATCATGTTTATTTATTTAGATTTTAAATTAAAGAATGCACATGACACCAAAAGTAAATAATTCACGAGTGATTTTCCAAACACACTTAACACATCAAATAACTTGAGATAGGAGGTGGTTTATTACAGACATGCGTTTAATTTACATTTACTCATTTACTTGTTATTGATTTCTTACAATAAAACTGAATACTTACCGTTTCCTGGTGGTTATAATCTTCTCTGTTAGGTGTGCATTGCGCTCCGCTTTGTTTCATGTGACAAAAGACAAGGCAGCAAAGCGAAGCGTCAAAAATATTTAGAAAAATTAAACAGAAATAGCAGTTTGTTTAAAAACACTTTCTTTAGCAACTCCCGCACTGCTGGTTTAGTGTCGTATAGTTTGAGCGCTAATGATGTAATAATGCCGGGACACGTCAGTCAGACCACATGGCTGTGTATCACTATTGAGGTCGCGTTGTCAAGCCCATTCCCCAAACCTGCCCACGTGATGAATGACGTTATTCTCCGTCATTGCTTCAGTCAGGTTCTTTAGAGTTACGTAGAACGATTACGCAAAATCATTCATTGGTGTCGTTAGACTGATTTCAATAAATGCTGTAAATCAGCCTATAGCTTTATTAAATCACCTTTCCAATGCAGAGAAAATAATACTGGTCAAATGAATATTAAAATGAGCAAAAGACTTTCAGAGCTGATCTTACAAACCACCATACAAGTTATAAATGTCAAGATTGAATAACAAGGCCTATTATCCAACATTCAACATTAAAGTATTCAGTTGGAATTTATTTAAAAACATAGGACATATGTATGCAAAGGGTTAAACACATAATTTTGCCACCTTAAGTTTTCCATTTGCCACCATACATGTTGCAATTTCTATTTAAGAGCAACATAACTTATGTAGTGTATACTTCCTGTTTGACTGCCACAGAGAACTTTGTTACATAAATAGGCCAATTTAAAGTCAGTGCTATTGTGAATTGGATGGTTGGATGTGAGCTCTATAAATGTTTAAAATTATAAATGCTAGATGTGTCTGTTTTCTATGTTTGGTACAAGATACTGTCATGCAGAATTCATAAAGTTTCTTTTGGAAAACTGATGTTACCTCATTTACCTTAAATGACTAAAAGCAAACATATATAAAACAAAGACACTGTACATACATTGATACAAATGTGTTGATACAAGATACTTTATTCTACAAGGAATTGTGTTTCCTTGTCAAAGAATTTACCATTTAAATGTCTTTATTTACTGGTATTCCAGTAGCCGGTTAGCAGCTGTAGACGTCAGTTATTAGAGCAGCATTAGTCAATATTTTGTCAATATTTGTCAAGTTTTGCCAAATCAACAGTTGTGTGTCAGTTGTGAGTTCTGACTCATTATAAGTCATTCATGAGTGTAGATGTTGCACATACGTGTCTGTGCACATATGTTAACACACATGATATATTCATAATGTGGGTTTTGATGTGTGCCAGAATACATAATTCAAACACTGGAATATGTTGTCTTGAAACTAACACTCAACAGCAAACAGCACTTCCAAAAAGTCCAAAGCTAAAGTCTTTATAATGTAGGAAGAAATAAATATTTACTAGAAAAGATCATCAAATTTGATCCAGCAGATGCAGATAGAAAAATACACCCTCAGAGTCTGTTTGTAAACACGTTTGTCCTGAACTTCAGAGCTGATCAGGAAAGTATTTTGGACTATTGGGAAGAATTTATGCCAGATGGGAAATTATCACAGAGAAAATAATGAAGATATTTTATATGTTTTTGATATGCAGTTTGCTTTGTAAAAACTGGTTTTGTTCAGGAGGTATGTCTAATTTATGTGTTGTCTTATATAACATTTATTCCAGAAGAAAGTTATTTTCAACACAGAGTAACTGCAGTAAATGTTCAGAATGAAAAGTATTAAGATTTTCAGTTTGAGCTAGTCAATGTTGAGTGATGCCAGAAATGAAAATTTCAGATTTCAGAAGGGTAAGAAATGTGAGGACGGTATGAACACTTACACCTGCTGGTGTCCAGCTCGCTTCGGTGGGAAGAACTGTGAGTTAGGTGAGATCCAGGATGATCACATGACCAGTCATCATTTACAAAATATTTAAATATGCTGTGTAACGATAATTTGTATTTAACTTTTTTTAATGATATCACATTCAACCAGTGTCATTTATCATTATTATTTACACTATATAAAACATAATACATTTAAATTTTTTATTTTATAGTTTCATTTTCACTTTTAAAATGATCAGCACTGTAACTATTTTGTTGTTACACAAATCTGTGTACATACTCTGCATTTGTGCTTTATCTAAAAGACATTCTTAACCTTCAGTGCAGTGGTGACTCTTTCTCTGCTAACGCCATATTTTGTGTTTTATGGGTCACTCTGGTACAGAAATGGCAAAACAGTGTAATGTAAATAATGGAGGCTGCATGCATTTCTGCACTGTGGATAAAGTCTATGGAGCTGTGTGTGACTGTGCTGATGGCTACAAACCGGCCCTGGACAGCAGGACCTGTGAACCTACAGATACTGAAATCCATTTTCACTTATTACATGTTATCTAGATTATGTCACTTTAATGTCACTGATGATTATTAGAACTGCAAATTATGTGTCTTAATAAAAACACTACGAGACAGCTAACCTTGCCTTCAAACATATTGATAGATCTGCCCATATGTATTTGTCAGCCAATAATCTCAGGTCTTATATTATTGACAACACATCCATGTTCTGCGTGTTTCTCCAAGAACTAATAATGAAATCAAGGGGATTTGGGGGAGGGGCTTTTTCTTATATTACAAATAATGACTTTTCCACACTCAATACAGGGTCTTTTAAATGTCAGTATGACTGTGTATTTCAACATGAATTTTAGCATAGCAGAATTTCTTAATGCTGGTGATTTAAATGTGACTTCTGTTGTGTTTTTATATGGCTGTACCCCTGTGGACGTCTTGGAAGGAGTATTGCTGAATCTCTTGACACAAGGGCCCTTATCAGTGCTAAACATGGAGATCAGCTCCACTTGTCCCACTCTACCCACCATCAAAAACAACACAAATAATGACCATGGCATTGTTGGAGGCAGCAGGATACCAGGAGAGATTTCCTGGCAGGTAAGAGAAATGATAATTTTACAGTAAGGTTGTATATGTTAACATTAGTTAATGCAAAAGCTAACATGAACTTGTAATAAACAATACATCTTCAGTGTTTTAGTTTGTTAATTTCAGCATTTACTAATACATTTTTAAATGAAAAGCTGTAACTGAATAAAATATTGCACAATGAACTTACATGAACAATTCTATTGGCATTAAAAACAATAACAAAGATTAGAAATAAAAATTATACTGGAGTATAATGGAATTATATTACTGGATAAGCAACGTTACTGGAATCAGAACAGGATATGACCCAGAATGATCCACAGAGTGCCCCAAATATTATATTAAAACTTAATTAAGAGCAGATTTAGATAAGGCCATTTTTCAATTTTCTTTTGGAGCATCAGCATCAAATATCTCTGTGAATATAAATGGTATCAGTATACAGTGAACAGTTTTTGAACAAGAAAAAAAAATCTAGCTTTCTATCTTTGACTTTCTGCTTATATCTAGTACAATTATTTTCATACTTAACATACCACAAATCAACATGAAGTCACTTTTGTCTTATTGGCTCATTCTGTACATATTGTACACCAGAGGTACATGGCTTTATAAAGTGTATACTTCAAAATGAAGTACACATGACCACACTCCTTTTTTTCCTTTTCTGTGTCACATTCCCTTTTAACGAAATGGGAAGATATTCATGCAAATTTGTTTAGTTTTTAATGATTCTAACTAGTGAATAGTTTCAGAGATCCCACACATCAAACTCAATGTTTTCAAGCAGTTAATGAAGTTAAGTGCACATTGCAAGTGCACACTTCAAAGGGTGTGACAGGTAAATAGTGCAGAAAGAGACCTAATGGAATGGACAAGCTTACATAGTCACATCCCTTATACTCCAGCCAGCAAAGTTTTATTTCAATGCCATGAACTGACCTAAATTTGGTGGATGTGCTGAATTCTCAAATAAAATATTAACAGACTGTCAACCTTTCAAAATTTTATCTCAGCCTTCCCTAGAGGCATATTTTGTTGCTGGGAGTTTACTTAAAAAGTCTCAGTTTGCTCTCTATTTAGGATGTTATACAGTGTTATTTCTGTCAAGGAGACACAATGGAGAGATTAAAGAGATCTCAATTGTGATATTGTTTCCTGTGGGTCAATAATGATTGTGAATCTTTGATCCTTTTAGAAACATGTCAATAACTTCAGCTTGCTTTCACAGTTTGATCTCACATCTGCCTCAAAGTAAAGATAGTGTAAAGAATATAAACTATTTAAACACTCCACATGGCACTTTCTGAAGGGTTCTGAATGTCAAAGAAATATGTGCTATACTGCCTAACTGCCTAACTGCCTTTAATACAATTCATAAATGTAGGGTGACGTAAGCAAAAATAAATGAATACATAACAGAGCTGAATATTTTAGCCATTAAGAAATGCTTTCTGCTTAATCGGGTTTGCAAAGATTGGCTTGTCTGAAATGTATAATTAAGTATTAACACATCTAAAAATAACTAAATGGTTTTAGTGCTTATATTACTGCACATAACATTTTCTCCTGGCTCTCCTATTGGATCATCAGCTAAAAGATGCATTTTTGCTAAAGCTTTGACACTTGACACCAAACGATTCCTTCAAGACGTTTTCAGAAATTATGAGAATGTTAAGAGTCCTCATGTGTATTAAAATGGGACATTTAGGGAAACGCTATATCCGTCATGCAAATAAGCTCACAGTTTAAAGACATATAAAATCTATGAACTTTCTGCTAATCTTGTGTATGTGTTCATTCTTTAGATCCCTTTAAAACATTGTATAATGGCAAATAGGTGAATGCTGATGTACATATATTTACATTATGGCATGACAGAGGGGGCGGGACTGCAGTGAGAGTCACCTTTTGTCAAAGAAGCTTTGACAATCTTCTGCTGGTTGTTTAGGATTTTTCTAATCTCAGTAAACCATACAATCTTCATCTCGACTGTTGGAACCTGCAAATAAAACAATATTCAGTCAGTTTCCAGTAACTATGGAGAAGCTATGGAGGAGGTGTTGGTACTGTGAACTTTTAAACTTGAAGAATTGACTCACCTGAACAACATACACCTCCTCCTTGCCATTGTACCAGATTTCAAATTTCTTCACATCACCTTTGATGTTTTCAGTGATGCTAACCGAACTCATCTGCACATGGAAAATAGAAGCCAGCTCTTACTCAAGACATAAACTAACCTTGTTGATTATTATTATTATTATTATTATTATTATTACTAACAGTCAGAACACAAACAGACATTAACATTCCTTCTCTATTACTTTGATGCACCTCATAACCAGTGATGGAATTCTGATGAATGGAATCGTTTACAGACTTGAGAAGGTCCAGCATGGAATTTAGCGCCCCCTGCAGTTCAGATGCAAACTGCGAATTGGAGCCGTTTCAGTATTTCCTAATATTTCCTAATATACAGTATATAAACAAATATTATATTAATATTTGTTTCTAGTATTTACTAAGACAGACAGGAAGTTCAAATAGCAATTAGCATTTGATATGAAGATAGTTCAGCATGGGTCTGATTCATTTTTGCATCAGCACCTTCATTTTTGCTTCTGCTTCACAGAAGCCGATACTTGGTGAAACAATGAACACATTTGAGTAAATAGGAGTCCAGCTTATGGTCCAGCTTTCTCTTGCACTCCTACATTAAACACAAACAAAACAGTTCATTTATTTAAAGATTACCAATATATCTTCTCATGTTGTTATTTCCATCAGTTATTATTTTGTGTTGTGTGTTAAACTACCTGAATGAAG
>JAZGTK010007814.1:0-18960 GCA_036877625.1 Ambastaia sidthimunki
TGGAGTTGCAGTGATGTTTGCTCTGGATGTAGTTGCTGTGGTATGCAGTAATGTGAACGCTTTTCCCTTCAAAGAGGAATGAGGCTGAGTCTGCCGGGACATGCTGAACAGCCGCATTGCGTTTTCCTCCCATGCTTTCAGTAGCTCCAGTTCGGCCCCAGGCAATTGAAAAGTTATTGCGTACACCTTCATTAATTTTCCACCCTGGTGCCTGTCTTCTTCCTGCTCAGCGCTTCCTTCAAAAGGTCTTTCAGGTTCTAGTCTATAAATGAGCATTAATGGCACAATTTAGTTAATAACTAAGCCTTTATTTTCCTGTACATTTCTGTCCAGACTTTCTTGAACATGTCATTCAGGATAGTGAAAGATCCTAAAATTCTTTTTAATGCAGTTCAGTGAATTGCTCTTCCAGTCATTATAATTTATATTTTAGTTTAGCAACTCAGTTTATTCAAATTAAACCTCATTTGTAAATTGTTTTACATCTGGAAAACTTTATTTTCTGTGGTTGAGTTATCAATATCATACATCAAAATAATCAAAAATTAACACCAGACAGAAGTGGTGTGTACTAAGAAGTCCAAAGGTATGAAGACTGGGGTGTCTGTCAGCTGTAATGCCCTGGGTGATCACATCCTCTGGCCTGCTGGATTTATCACCAGTCACTTCCCCTTTCCAGACAGCCATTTACTGCCGCCCCTCCACAGCTCCTCACAGACACGCTCAGGGCCCCTCTGAGCCCTCCAGGCTTTACATAGCTGACAAGGGCTTTGTCTTTTCAAATCTCAGAACTTTTCAGAAAGAGGGCTCAAAAGGTAGAGCAATGTAACCAAAAAACAACCTTTAAGATCTAATTTCACTTTTGTTCACTTTTCGTTTGTCAGATCTTCCTGGTTGGTTTTTACATGTGTGTGTTTGTTTTTCAGATGCCTCTTGAATACAGAGTTAACAAGTTCTTGACACTTCTGAGAGAAGAAGGAGCGTAAGTCCATTTCTATGTTAAAATTGATTTTTTTTGGCCTTAATCACGCTGATGTGTTTGTTAAAATGTTGATTGTGTTTCATTCCAGGTTTGGTTCTGATAAACTTGTGGCCATATAGTCTTACAGTCCAGGAGAGTTGCCTGAACATATTCTGTTAAGGTAGGACTGACATGTAGACAGCCAACATCATGTTTCTTATGTTTGTCTGTGATTTGATATTTACTTTTAGCCTTGCTATATTTAAATATAATAAAATATGGAAAAACTTCAACATTTAACTTCGTATGTGATGTATTTGATAGTAAAACAGAATGTTCAGTGTGAAATAAGGCTGGTATTTATTTTTCTTTGGCCTCACAAAAAAGGTCATTTAAAATTAGATTCTTTAAAAATGTATCACATTTTATTTAAAGAGTGTCAGCTCTTTAATAATTGCATTGACGAGTCATTCACAATTCGATTTTTTTGTTTTCAACTTTGATTTTTCAACTTTGACATGTTGTCAGAGTTTTGTACCATCATTTATACTTGCTGCTAATACTCAAAATGTATATACAGCATTTCATCAAGTTTCTCTTTGTTTTGTTCTCTTACAGAAACAGTTTCAGAGGAGTCTGGAAGACAATGTGTGCACTTCAGAGGAAGACTTACCTACACAGTCTCTCTGTCCCTCACTTTCCCTTGATTGTTTTGTGTCCTGCAGGTTTCCATGGCAACTAAATGACAACATTCAACACTAGTTCCTTGATTCCTCAGTAAAAAAATAGTGTGCAAGGTTTCATATTGATCATACAGCGTGTCAGGTTTGACTGTAAAAATGGAAAGTTGTAAGAAATACTACATGCATGTATGAAAACATCAAAACATTGTATTTATATTATTTTACATAATGAATTCCTGTCAGTGATGCCTTAGTCCTAAAATCTGTCATGTTGCCCATACTGGGCTTGTGTCTGTATCTTTTTTTATGATGATCTTAGCAATGCTGATTTTTCTCTGACCAAATCAAATGCTTGTTTGTCTGTCATTGTTGACTACTGCCCTTTCAAACAAATGTACCTGCCTATAATAATAATGTAACACTCACTGTTGTGCCTTTGCATGCCAGTAAATGATTCAAGTTTGCTTTTATGGTTTTCTACGAGCACTTGTTTTTATGAAAATGAGTTAATCGTACATCCATCCATCTTATATTTCTCAGGAGATATTTTACATCAAAAACCAAGGAAAGGTCATACTGTTGTCTCAGCCTAATGAAAGATTGGTCAGAGGGTAACAAAGGGGGCAAGTGTTGAAATAATAGTGACCTTAAGCATTGTACACAGAAAGTGAATCCCTGACCTCTAGCTCTCTTTTTCCTCATCTTTTTTGTTGTATTTCTCACTCAGATACACTCTTTCTTTCTCATAACATTTGAAAAAAAAAAACTTTGTTACAATGTTTACACTTTGTACAAGTAATAGTAAACAAACCACATTGAAATATCTTCCTCTTTGAATTCTGATGCAAAATGTGATATCAATATGACTTTCTCTTCCTGAGGATTATTTTGTGGTATGTACTTTGTACATAATAATGGATAATAATGCTGTACTTTGTTTAGTCTGCGACTGCATGTCACACTCATGCTGGCAGTAGATATTTAAATATCTAAATATGTTTTCATGGCATGTTCTGGAATTAATGTAATAATTTCTCATAAGAAATATAAATTGTTTTTTAATTTTTCCTAAATAAAAGTAGTCATTTGCATACAAAGAATCTGCACTGATTTGAGATACTGAATTTTTTCTCCTTGCAAGAAAGCAGAATTAAACATTTAGTTAAATATATATTTCACTGTCATCTTTCAGATTTATGAACATTACAAGAAGGTTTGAGATGATTATTTTTAAATTGCACAGAGCTCGAGAATAGCTGATCTGATTGAGTCACATCCCAATATTTGTCCCATTTTCTCATGTTTTCTTCACATATAATATTTGAAATAAATATGTTAAGTTTATTTACTTATTTTTACTTAAGTATGACAAAATACAGAATTTTTGCTGTTTAAACATTTTTAAAGCTACTCTAAATAATTCGCTGCTTAGGTTTCCCAAACACTCCTCGTCATCCATTGATCAATCAAACGCGGCTCAGACTCACACTATTGGTTGATTTTGACAGAGACCCTCCTCCAACATTTTCTGATTGGCTTGTACCAGCGAACCGCGTTTATGTTCTGTTCGCTCATTGGTCTGTCACAGAGAGTAAGTGTCTCTCAGGACAGCTGTTTGAGTGACAGTGGCGTGTCAGGTAGTTTATTCACGGATATCAGAAAGCAGTTTAAACGCATATATGAATATAAAATGATGTTGGTGAGTATATTAAATATTGCTCGCTGGTGATCTGGTGATATTACAGTGATCTGCACGGTAGTGCGTGTGTTTAACGATGAGATTTCAACCATGTACTGAGATTCGCGCGTTTTTAACAGTATTTACCTCAGCCTAAATTTACCATTTATTTATGATGTCCGAGGTTTATTTCCTTTATAACTTATTTTTTAACATTCATCGTAGAAACCACCCAAACAAAAACACCAGGAACACAATTTTACATCGTGTATATGGTAATATAACCAGTGTCACAGATTAGTGTAATAGTAATATTGTAAAACTGCTGGTTAACCCGTGCTTGACTGTCATTTACTAGATGCAGTTCTGCAGATTAGATGGTTATGGTCAAGTAGATTAAACTCTTTATTTAGTGCATAACAGTATTCTTGTACTGTCACCATAGAGAAAATAATTTGTTGTCAAATGTGTTGTTATCTGCAGTGTATATTAAAACAGAGGAGGCTACAGTAAATGATGCAACTAATGTATAAATTATAGATTAAAAAGCAAAATCATGAGACAAGTCGTTCTTCAAATATATAATCTTAGTTCAGTCATACAGATATATACATTGTGTAATAAATAATATTTATAAAAACATAACTTTTCAGATTATAAAATAAAAAGGGAATTATGAACTTTGTACAAAACTTTGGATATAGCGGGAGGAGAAATGGGAAAGGAAGCAAAGATGTGGCCAGTGAGGGGGAATCCTCAGAGATTGGTGTGGATGAGAATCTAGTCTAGCCTTCAGCTTCATGTAGTTAAACTAATGGGAAGTGCGTAAAACCGTCAGAACTTGTTGTATGGAAACCTCTGCTAGTCACAAACAAACACACACACACACACACACACACACACATTCACTCATATGACACACTCAAGACCACATCAGTCCAAACAGCAGCTACATGTCACCCCCTGTTTACCCCTCGTATTTATTTCCTTAACTATTCTCCTCTAGTTCTCCTGTACATAACCTTCTTCTCATCAGGCAAGTGTTGAAACAGCCTTCACAGTAATATATGAGGAGCTTTATAAAAATCATTCTAGTCTCTAGAATTAGTATATTCATTAGTAGTTTCGTAAGTGCAAAGTTTTACTCATGGGGTGTACATGAGCCGTGCGTGTGCGTGTTTGTGTGCATGTGTGTGTTTGTGTGTGTGCATGTTTGTGTGCATGTGCGTGTTTGTGTGCATATATATGTGTGTGTGTGAGTGATTGCTTTCTGCTGGAATTTGGAATTAGAAGCCATTGTAGAGCTTATGTCATTCTGTGCTTGCCTGTGGTTCTGACCCATATTGGTGTCTATGGAAAACATGAGCATTGCATTTGATTCAGTAGTACTATAGTAGGGCACGTAAGTAGCCCATTATTCAGTAGTTAACCGTGACTTTCTTGTCCTCCTTTTCTCCTTGATGTTCTTTCATGCATGCTTAGTGTTAATGTGTGTAGAAAAGCAGAGGTGGACTGATCCTGTTTCAGCCTCTGGGCAGTAGGGCAACATGATCAGAAAGATGGTGTTACAGATAAAGAAGTCTGATGATAACAGCTAATAGTAGGGCAAGAGCAATGCGTGCCACAGCTGTGTGGAAGTCAGAAGAGGAATGGCAAAAGTAAACATGACAATCATGTTGAGCATCTCTGACAAGCTTTTGCCTCTTTTGGGGCGTGGAGATCAGAAAGGGCAGATTAGTAAAGAGTACAGAAGTGCCACTACTATCTGTGTATCATGATGATACATCATTGTGAGTAAATGTGTGTAGGTTGTCTGCCATTTTTATGCCTCTTTTATTCCTTTTATTTAGTCTTTCTTTACTTTAATGTCCCCAAGTCCTTGTTGTTCTCCACCTGCTGCTTTTATTTACACGTGTGCACGTCATAGACTCTCACGCATTCCTGACAGCTAACGTAGCAGCACCAGTGAAAGATGCAGTGGCATTTCTCCTTGCGTTTTTCTGTCCGTGTGTTATGGCCACGCCCACAGCACAGTAAGTCGCAGCCCTCGATGCCATGCGAGGACACGTTGCAGACACGGTCACGGGTGCCAAATGAGCCTGTTTCTGGGTTTGGCTCACAAAAGTTGGGTGATCCCTCATAGTAGATCAGGTCTCTCTCAGTGGGGTGTTTGAAGAATGCATATTTTGCACGTAGTGTCTCCACCCAGCCTCGGGATTCCCGATGTTTCTCCACCGCCATCTCAGAAGCACTGTCATACTTGTCTTTAAGGTAGTCTCCTAACAGCCTGAAGTCAGGCTGCGCCCACCAGCAGGTCTTCACCTCACAACTGCCTGATAGTCCATGGCATTTACAGCGCAGGTGCATGTTTTCCAGGATGGTCTGGCAAAGAGAAAAGATTGAAAATTCATTAGGGGTTAACTATCAATAGCATTTTACTATTACAGTATATTGCCCATGTTGTCTTCCTGACCTTTCACACCAATTTTAAATTAAAGCTGCAATCCATAACAAAAATAACTTTGAGCAAGAACTTGACAGATCATTTTTAAAAACAGTCGCCTTGTCTTACCCCAAACTTATATGTCTTACAACATTAAGTTTATAATAATGATTTCTAATTTGAGGAGTCAGGTCTGATTTCTTGGGAAGGTCAGATTGGCTTCAACAAAAATGTTCACATAATGGTGAGTTTTACATGGTACAACAATGCTAAAAAATGAAACATTTCTGAGTGAGGTGATTACTGTTAATGTTGTATTCGGTTGCATGTTACTGATAAAAAAGATAACAAAATGAAATAGAATCTCCAAAAAATAGATAAACCATAAATAAAACTCATAAATTGCCTAAATAAAAATAACCTTTAGTTAGATAGAGCTCAGGATGATCAACTCAAGAGTGAGTATTATGTTGTTCTGTGATGTTTGATTGAATGTAAATGCTGTAAAATCACCTTAATTAGTTAGTGACACGCGACAGCCATGAAAGGGAAAAAAACTTTTTAAAAACTTTTTATCTTGCATGGGGTGTGGTGCTAGCAGCTGGGCAAATGATTTCACTTTCAGTGATGCCTCTATTCTGCCGCCTTTCTGTCATAGATAATAAATTGGGAACTCGTGGTTCCTGTGTTAAACGTTTTTAAAATAACCTGTATCTTTTCATGCTCCTATGCTCTGTATCTCTTCATGCTCTTATGCTCAGCTGCTGAACATAAAGACAGGCCCTTGCAGTTTTTGGCTAATTCTCTTCTAAAGTCTTAATGGAGCTTGCCACTGGCACTCTCAATTTCCTTGCTAAATTTAGTAGCAGAATTCCCCAGCTGTGGCAGAAGACAGGTGTTTGCGGGTCCCTGAGGGGCTATTTGGGGCCACTGACATGTTCTGAACACTTTGGGCCCCGTGCAGTTCTCACAGTCTGCACCAAAACAATGGCCTATGCAAGACGGGTAAGGCAGCTGGGGTCTTGACAGGGCCACCTGTCTTACTGCTTGCTCCTGTGGTCCCTTTTGATTCCTGTCAAGCATTGATCAAAGCAGTGATCTGTTGCAGTGTGGTCTCACTGATGGCCCCTTAAGCACCTTTAGTGCAAAAGATTCTGAGTCATGACAGCAGCAGTGACGGGCTAAACCCTGAAGCCCGGTGTTGTTTTTTTCTACCTTGACTGCTTTAAACCACTAAGTGAGTTTACACCTCTGTCACAGATTTAGTACAGAAATGAGAAACATGAAAGGATAAGGAAGGTAATTACACAGTAATTTCTCATAAAAATACCAGTTATCAAGTCTGTAGGAGAAGGGATCAGGATGTACTTGACAGATCTGTGGTGCATTAACACCTTCTGTGATCTGTGGGGTAAAAGACCCACCCAGAAACAACACAAGTATTCTTTGTTCATTGTTTTGTTACCATGAACCTGCTGATCTAATGAAGTGTGTGATTTCTGCAGTACTCACAGTGCTTGTTTGTTAGATTGCCCTGAAATGACATTGATTTCACCAATCAATGTCTGGTGTTAAAGAATTTGATGGACTTTGATGGTTTGGGCACATATCTCAAACAAGTACTTTAAGACCAAGTTTAGTGAATCATTTCTATATGGACCTTGTGTTGTGCACAGAGGCATTGTTTAGTGGAACAGAAGAGGGCTTTTTCCAAGCTGTTGCACATGTTGGAAGAACATGAATCATGTTATATGGAAAGTGTTACTTGCATTCCAGTTACTTAATTTCAAAAAGCTATATCTTACCGTTCGTCCTGCCTCATTGTTGTGTCTGTTCATGGCAGATCGAGCATCTGGCCGGTTCTCACGAGCATCAGCAAACTCCCGAGACACAAGAACACCAAACTCAGCATCTTCACTGCAGCCACCCCACTTCCATCCCTCTCCTGGTGGGCCTTTATGATGGGAGTCACAGCCACACATTGTGGAGGTCCCTTCAGCACATGAGCGGGTGACTGCAAACGCCACTCCAGCTGATGCAATAGCATGTACAAATGCAGATTCTCTTGTGGCTAGTGAGAAGAAAGAGTGATTTTTTTTTGCTGACCTTAGTGTAAAAATTTCATCATGTTCATATGACTACTGCTAGTTTTCCTTGTACTGAGAGGCAGAGCTTTGTTTCGTACCTAGGGAGCTGCCTACAGAGGTAGTATTTTAAAGCATCAAAAGCATACTGTTGGCATACTGTTGGCACTAAGTCTGTCCTTAGGATTCTGCACTTAAACATACTGCTCATTAAGATAACTCATTTTAACCAAATTCAAGGACAATATTGAATGTGCCATCGAGAAGACAATCTCTCAATGTGTACAAGGTGAGATAACTGTCAATTATAAATAAACTTTAAAATAATATTTGATGCAAAATAACCAAAATTATCATCAAAATTATTGTTCAATGTAATTAAATGTCTATTTTAGACAATGTTTGCGTGTGCTATATATACAAGTGTTGAACGTATAAGTGTTAAGCGTTCCAAATTGTTCATTTATCAGGGTTCCATGACAGTTAGAATGCTGCTGTAGTCTGTACAGTAAAGTCTATCCTGAGGCTCTTGTCTAAGGTTTGAAAGAGACCTCTGCCTATTTACCTGTGATCCTGAAAGTCTCTCATCTCTCTTTGCTATGTCTTAAGGGCATGGATCATTTTTTGTGATAGATTCTGAAATATTGAGAAGTTGTTTGAGTGCAGCGTCATAAAGACAACAATCTTCTTTGACAGTGCAGGGAAGTGTAGTCTCAAAGGTGTGCTGGTTTCTCTCTGGATAAAGTTTCATGAGCCCCTCTCCAACTCCCACCAGTCTGAACCCTGCAGCCATGTGTGTAAAAGCCAGCAATAAGTCTGCGTGTTTGGTTTCTGAAGGCATGTGCTGAGATATGGAGTTATGCCCACTTTGAATGCAACAGCTTATTATGTAACCAGACACCATCATTTTACAATCACAGCACACTTATTGTGGCTCACCAGGTCTTGTATTTTTGTTCTATTCTTGCAGGGAGCTAATTTTCACAGAAAAACTCCTTTTTAATTGTGTTTCCTTGTGTTTGGGCAAACACCTCTCTAGGTTTGTGGAAAGAAGGACGCCCAGTTGGTTCTGGCAGGCCCAGCTTGGGTTCACCACAACAGAGAACTGTGAGCTTTGGGCCGCAGGAACTGTGGCCAAGGACCAAGAGGAGCGCAGCTCCCGATACCTGCTGAGTCCATGAATTCGCCTTTGTCTCTGTGTTGTCACACTGTATTATCCACACAAAAGGACCCAGCAGCCCTCACCCCATAGCCCAGTTCAGTGCTGCCCAGAGCAGGGGCTGGCATTTCCAAAAGGAGCAACTCCCCCCGCCTCTTGTGAGACACATACAAAAAACACACATACATCTCATGCCAGCCACTATGCCAAAATATAACCTTAATTTCCAAAGCTATTAGAAAATCCAGTCAGTACTCATCCATAACGTTACACCTCTCACCTAAACCAGTGGGCCAATCCAAGACCCTTCTTCCTTATCTTCCTCTTATAATATCCATCTTCTTCATTCTCTGCCCCTTACCCTCTAGTTGCCCCTACCTTCTACCTCTCTTCCTCCATGATGGGAAGGCATGGACATTTCCTTTCAGTTTGCTTTCATGACACAGTCAAAGGGCATGTGAATGGGGTGTTTGTGGGAGCCGGGCAGTAAGAGGCACACAGGGATGGCTCATACTGGCCTTCATACACAGTAGGGGTCGAAATGAACCCTCTAGCCCTTTTCTATTGCTTGTAATCTCATTTGGCCTGCCTTCCTTTTTTTTCTCGCTTTCTGTCTCTCCCTCACTCACCGCTCATTCCTGCCCAGGTCCTGCACTGCTACTAACAGCTTAAGGATCTTAACCAGTCATATGAATAGCAATATCATATGAAATAGCCATAATTTGCAGTTCAACAGTTCAACTGACTATAACCATTTAGAATGTGTTTTTACGAGTGAGACCAAGACTGAGAGAACTTTTTAGCATGCTTCCTGTCATGACTGTGTATCAGTAATAGTGCCTTCGTTCTGCTCTGTGCATAAAGAATATATTGTAATCAGTGCAGTGAAATTTATACATTTTTGGTTAGGCTTGAGTATCAAAATACTTTTTAGTTCACTCTATATAAATAAAAATATAAGTTTTTTGAGATACATTTTAGATACTGCATGTTTAGCAACTTATTTTCTTATTAGCAAGTGTTCTGCTTAGAAGTTACCTTTATCAAGTACTGGACCAAATATGGATAGATTGTCCTTGATAGTGGTGCAGTTCCATCTGCGGCCTCGGAACTGATGCTGACACTCCTGGATTCCCAGTTTGACTCCCTCTGCTACACTGGGCATGATTTCAATGTAATTGCGGCAGAAGCGCAGTTGTTTGGGCACCAAGCCAGGAATGGAGCCACACAGGATGGGTTGAGATCCTAGAGATGAGTAGTGCTGCCCCAAGGCCAGGGACCTAAATCATAAGTGCAAGAGTGGACAAGCAGATTAGACTCTTTCTTCACCCATCTCTGGGCACACATTTGAGATATAAAACTTTCTCTGAATAAACAAGATTTATTAATAAAAGCTAATAACTGGTAATATTATAGACTGGCACATAGTGCATTGTGCTACCTAAACTTTCCAGCTCAAAAAGTTTGATTTTAGCCAAGAGTTTGTGAGGCACTAGATAGATTCAGGACCATCTAGTGTTCTATAGAAAATACTGAATGCTTAGAAAATGATTACTGTTGTGTTTCTTTAATTTTACTTTCATTACTGTGAAGCACAAGCATGTGTGTTTGTATGACAGCAGAGGGAACAGTTCCCATGCTTTATGATGATGAGAGATGCTGGCAAATACTCTTTCTTCTGGGCTAAAGGTTTCCCTGGTTCCTCATTTAGGCCAGCAGAGGATCACAACTGTTAGAGATAAGCCACTCAGGAGGACTGCAGGCCCCCCGCAGGGTGAAACCCTATCACAGCACCAGTCTCTCTGACAGATGAGTGCAGTACTGCACCCCTTACAGACAAAAGCCCCACCATTGAAGTCAGGAGAGAAAAATCCCCTTCTGAGGTGACTTTTTCTCTGCTGCCTTGCTCCAGTCATGCATTCTGTCTGTTTGATGTTGTGTGAAACAGCCACAAGCTGGGAATCGTTAACATGTTGCTAGGTATCAGAAAAGGTGTGTAAGGTTTGGTATCAGAGGAGCCAGGATTCTCAGGTGATGCAGCCTTTGAAGCTATAGACCTGCTTCAGGTAAGTTATGACATCATCAGCCTTGTCATTGAGGTGATGTCATAACGGTGTGTATGTGAGTGATAGAGGAAGTGAGGTTTGTATGGAAGTGAAAATGGAAACATAACAAAAATCTATTTCTGAATGGATATATTTCTAAAATCTTGTCTTACAGTAAATGATAAAAATTAAATAAATTTATTTTTTATTTAAATAAAAAAATTAAATTATTTTAAGGTATTAAAATAAATTGGTGGTGCAAGAAAGGGAATTGGATTGTGGAACATCAAATGAGTGTTTAGGAAATGTTACATTTGAATAGAAATTCCCTGTTTTACAATTGACACTTTTGTTGATACAAAATATAGAACTGACATCAAAACATCAGTGCCTATATTTATTACTGCAAGTACTATTTTTTATACAGCCATATAGAATATATGTTTTCATACTATGCCATTAATTTACTGTACCATTATGTTATAGTATTATCCCTTTGCATTAATATTAAGTGCCTGACTGAAACCCTTGCCCCTTACATTGTAACTTACTGGAAGCAAATCCTGTTTTTCTGCTGTGTTTGCTGTGTAAGTGACATAATTATATATCTGCTTGCAGTGTAACTGTCCATTAATCACTCACCAATGTAGATGATTAGTGTGTGTGTTGTGCTAAGCTGAGCTGTGATTAAGAAGTGGAGCAGCCTTTGTCTGCCCTCTATAGTGGACTGTCAGAAGCTGATGTTATGTAAGAAGCAGAAGCTCTTAATTAGATTTCTATGTGTCTGTTAAGGTCAATTAATAACCTGTATGTTTTGATGTGGCAAACTTACATGCCGTGCTTCATTTCTCAGCCAGTGTTTTGTGTTTAGTTTGGTTGTGATATGCACCAGTGAGTTTGAAGTGGATGAAATAACACAATGCATTAATCTGGCTGCAGACTCTCATGTGGAACACTACTCAGTGTGGATTCATAAATACAGACCAAAATCTGTATTGCATTGACTCTTTGAAAGAAGGGTGGAGTGGCCACAAGAGAGCGGGAAACGCAAACACTGGGTTGATGTGAATTGCTAATTTGTTTTTGGGAATCTGCTACTGAAAGACACTGTGAAGCTTTAGGGTCTAGCAGGTGCTTGTCTGGGCAGGTTTAGGGCCACCTCTACCCTCTAGGTATTCTCTGTTTCTTTCTGTAACACTGGGTGGGTGCTGACTGCAATAATGATGCAAACATTTATGGGCCATTGGAAACCACAGTTAAATAGAATATAAAGTGAGGGAATTCCTGTCTACACAAAACAAAGAAATGTTAGGATTGGCAATGATTAAAGAGTTACAAATTCTGTCGTTTTTTTTTTTACTTAACCTCATGTTGTCCCAAACCCATATGTTGTTATTCTGTAGAGCACAAAAGAAGGATTTTAAAGAATCTTCAAGAGGTTTGTTTTATACAATTAGAGTCCTATGTGACCATAAGCTGTCTCATTTTCCAAGCAATACAACTGTATCTAAATGTTTTATGGCTCGCATACATTCACCAGCTCCTCCAAAAAGTTTAGGAGATGAGGCACTTGTCTGACCAAGCTGCTAAGTGTTTTTTTCTGCCTTTTGACCAGAGGCAGAAGAAATCAGAATCCATTTTGAACTTGTGAGTTTGTGACATCTGACCCCTGGAGCTCTTGGGGTTCATGCCCTCTTAAAGCTGTGTTTGAGTTCATTACAAGGCCACAGCTTTGGCCTGGTACCCCAGGCCCCTGACAGGTCAGGAAACATTCACCACACATTCCTGGCCAACTTCTGCACTGTTTGGGAGTTGTTTGGAAGTACAATGACTGTTCATTCAGGTGCTCTCATCACCCTGGTTACAATCTTTTAGATCAAAATTGATTTCTTTTAAATTCACATCTGTCCTCAATTGTTTTATCCATGGCTGTTTTAGGAATCACTCCATCAATGTTTGACATCTCAGCAAAAGATTAAAGTCATAAGCTATTTAAATGTAGTCAATCCAGTGTCAGTTAAGATCGACAGCTCTCTTAAAGATCTCCGCTTAAGTGGAAATCTCTGCCCTTCCCTTTACTTCATACCTGACATTTTAAGACAGGAAGAAGATTTTGGGAAAATTACTTATTTGTCAAATATATGGAAATTAGGCTGCATGGCAGAAGGGAAGTATGTGTTGTAGATAATTAATCTATGGAAAGCTGGTAAATTTTAGTTTAACATTGTTCTTTTCTTAATGCAGAAATGAAGATATGAAATTATGGATGTGGTCAAACTGCCTATACCTTGCAGCCCATGTGCACCTTTAATACATTTTTGGTAAGCGTTTGAATTATATTAAAGATTTATAGACATTTTCACATGATTTCTCATAATATTATTTGGAATTGTATCCAATATTTTAGACATTATACCTTTTTCAGTTTGACCTTACTATGGCTTGTGCGTATTTTTCATCAATTTTAAAACCCCTTTTGGTGGGGTGTTGTTAGACTAAGGATGGGGTTTTCCTCAGTCATTCTGTCAGAACTGGAACACAAACTCAAACTGTCAACAGTTTCTTCCCATCACATGTGTGATTGACAGTTTAACTGCTCAGGGCATATCAGATGAAAAAATTCAGAACTCTTGAAAAATGTACAAAGTCTCACAGTTCTTTCTTTATCCCTGAGGAAACTCTGCACTAAGGCTGCAGTACTACATGTCTGTGTCTCTGTGAATAACAGAGAAATAGCAGTAATCATAAAAGATGTAGTTTAATTTGTGAGTTGTGTTTCAGCCCTGTTGCTGGGTCCCACAGAAAAGATAATTAACCGTTATTATAATAAACCATTAACCGAAAAACATCAAGGTGTGATGCGACAAGCCATTTGTCTCGCCAGCAATAGTCCAAAACTACAAAAGTGATGTAAAAATATTGAGAACTTTTGTTGTCGTTGGCTCCGCCCTAAACTTTTATCCTGAGACTGCTGGCATGGCCCTGCAGTGCGGAAACTGCTGTGACGTGTGACTTTGCGGGTCTGTCTCCAGGAGCTGACATCTGTCACTGTTCAACTGCAAGACCTGTCAGAGAGCTACAGAGCAGAAACAGCACTGACTCAAACGGCACTTCCTGCGTAAGTGAGCTGACACTGTTGATTAAAGTTGTGATGTGTTGCACAACTACCTTTTGAATGAGCTGAGATGGACAGAAGTTTGGTTTAGCCAGAGCCAAGATGTTTTTTCCAATTCCATCCAGAAAGCTGAGCAGGCATTAGCCAAATGTGGTAGCTACATGCAGCAGTAGCAATGTAATATAGTTTTATTGTTATTGTAATTTTTTAATTAAAATATCTTGTTTAAACTAAAAAAAAAAACAATTAAATTAGCTTGAGCAAAATAATCTCACCCAATGAAGATTTCATTATAATAGTACCAATATTAAAATTTTGCTAAAAGAAACCTCTCAGACTCTCGTTGTGATAGAATGACATTAGAGATAACCTCAGGTGGTCTGGATGATCCAGAGAGCACCGGCGTAGCCATTAGCTCTTCATTTTGAGATCGTGAATGAATGAAAGTGAGCTCTCCGCTTGAGGTTTTGGTTAATATGGGCATGTGTGAACGCCTTTTGGCTGACAAACATTTTTGATTTGTTTGACATCTGAATCTAGTCCTAATTTGAAAATTTAAATGTTTAAAATAAAATAAATACTTACAATAACAGTTTAACTCCAATTTTCCATCTTCTAAGAAAAACAAAACCTCACCAGGTATCCATGTAATGATCTAATACTGGGACGTTTTCAGCACTGCTGTGTAGCACCACCACTGATATTGACTATGAATGTTTGAGGTTTTTCTTCTTGCTCAATATACATAATTAAAAAAGCCAATGCAACTTTTTTTAAAACGTAATTTCACTGTTTGCAATTAGGTTAAACAGACGTTTACTTAAATTGTTTGTATTGGGATTACAAGAATAATTTCAGTTTGCTTGGGCAGGGAATTCCCTATTCCAAGTGTGCTTTGCGTGGGATCATACAGGGAAAGAAAACATTGAAAAGAAGTGTTATTTTATGTTCATGTCTTTATGAGCAAGACAGGAAAATGGAAAGACTTGTCACAGTGTAATGTTCTGATATGTTGGGATTTAAATGTTTCTCTTGTGTTGGAATGTGAGTTGAGGACAGGCTGCAACTGTTAATTATGTATATTAAAATAATAATCATTGTAGCATAATACTTTGCACTGTTAGTATTTTGAGATTCTGTTAGAGTATTCTGATTGTTTTAATGGGTTTAATGTGGTGCAAGTTATGTTTCTACAAGGTATTGAAGCTCACAGTTTATCACAGCTTAGTTAGGTTAGTTATAAAAACAAACATATTTAATTTTTTAATGCCACTGTCCAGAATTGATTTACTTCTGATATTGATCTATCTAATCTAGCACAAGTAATAGTCTTAGAGCAAGATATCTGTTTCCCCTCACTTGCCTGAAGTGGCCCCCATTATCCTTTAACATCCCTAATCTTTTCACACTGAACTGCAGCTGGTGGAGTTCCTGCGGTATCTGACGCTAGCTGCCGTGCAGGGGGGGGTTTGGTGTGAGGGGTGTATAATGACATTCCTCTCTCACAGAGATGAGTCAAGTCCCATTGAAGCCAGCAGGAGACCAGAGCAGGTCAGAATCCTTACTGGCTTCCCGGTGCTCCCGGTCTCCTTCATGGCTATTCTCCCAAAAAGAGTTTCCTGAATTTTAATTAATTCAGAATTAAAGTATTGTGTTATGTGAGTTTCCATCTGAAAAGCAGCTTTTTTTAGAACTAGTAATGATAGCCTAAGTCCTTAAATGCAAGACAGATGCTTTGGGTTTTTAACAAAACGAGCAGCAATATATTTTATAGTTTGTGTGTTTTTGAGCTGTATTAAAGAAACAGTTAAACTAAAAATGAAATTTTAAATGAATAACAAATGACAGGAGTGAATAATATTACATCTTTATAGGAATTATAATATAGTGCGTAGGTGGCATGGATGCTTTTATGATACTTTTATGATGCTTTATTGTCATTTCTGGAGCTCAGCAGCCTAAGTCCCCATTCACATTGATTACAAGCCATAACTTAATCAATTAGGGTCCGCTTTCTTCTGAGCTGATGTTTTAACAGAGCTCAAGTCCTGATAACAGATGATAGTCAGTAGAAACAGCCAGCTGGATCTGAATGGATGGCGGCTTTGCGATGCTGTTGTGGGAAGAAGCCACAAATACTGTATTCTTTTCTGTCTGGTATTTGGAGTGACTACAAATTGTGTCTCAGTCTGAGAGCTCAGCTCACTCATCATCTGTAATGCATTTGAAATTGAACAAAGACAGGCAGATCTGTTTCGCTCTTCTTCCTTACCACTAATCTTAATTAGTTCATCTTGAGAGGATCAAGTCAGATATTAGTGCCCTGGTAGGCTGTTAAAACAGATTAGGGATTAGGAATTATTATTGCGACACATTTTATCATTTGAGTCCATTTAGATGTGCGTAAATTTTGGAGTCCACTGGGAAGGATTAAATTTAGTTGATTTATTTCACTGACTCAAAAAAAACACAATGCACCATGTTTATAAACTAAAGACACTGTAAGTGAGAACAGGCAACTTTCCTTGATTTAACTTAAAGTCAGTTTAATAGTTTAATAAAATTAATTGGTTATGTTACCTCAAGAAGCAGATTCAGTTTTATTTTACCTGACATTTCTCATAGCACAGACAAAAAATTTGTGACAAAAAAAATTGAGACTTCATATGGCTGTAAAAGCAGAATACACAAAAAGTATTAATTAAATATGTGTAAATTTTAATTCCATTTTATTTCTTAATCGATGTTTCACCTTCTCTACACACTATTTTAACACAAGTTAGTCTCAGGTAAGGGACAAAAGAGGAAGATGTTGCACCTTGGTCTCTTAGCCCTCAGCATCTGCCCATTAACCCGAAAACGTGTTTTGTCATTATTTTCTCTTCTTGCTCTTGCTTTCTGTCACCCACTTGAATTTTGTTATCCAAATCAATGAGGTTATGCTTTGTTGATGGGTGAAAATTACACCACTGTCATATAAACCAGCTTTAGAGAGAACAGCTGCAGGTTAATAACTCTTCTGCTCTGTATCTGTGTTGTTTGGTAACTCTGTCAATGTCAGTATACGTGTAAAGCCTCACAAATATTAATGCTTTAGCCATGTGGCCTTTGTGTGTGTAAATGTATGAGTACAACTGCATGTTTGGCAGCCCTTGTTTCATAAACGAAACCAGAAGATGCTGGTAGTTTGGAAGGAAAGTGCGGTTGGGACCACATGCTAACTGGGAATACTAAAGCACATTAGTTCTGACAAGTATTGTATCATGGGCCGGGGGGGTTTTGTCGTACGCCTATACAAATATTTTTGCGAAAAGACTCGCATTACAAGAGAACCCAGTGAGGTCAGTGGCATATTGAGAATGGGGTAATTAGTGGAACTATGACATAACAGAAACGTTTACAATGTAGCGAAACCTACAAACACGCGAAAGTGTTTTAACAGAACCAGTCTGACATCAATTCTGAACCATTATTTAAATTAAAAGAGAACATTGCTTTTAAGTTATACTAATTGATGAACTCTGGGTAATAGTTATTAATTATTTTAAGTGTCAATCAATTTGTGTTTACACTAAGGTATATTATTTAACTGAAAGAAGAAAGATACATTTATAATAATTGTATTGTATTAAAGGATAGATAGTAAACAAACACATCACTTTAGTCTCAATTTTGCATGTCATAATGGTATAAATTGTTTTGATTTTAAATGTATAAAAGGAAAAGCATCAAATTTAAATTATTGTACAACATATTTCAGTTAATTCAGGTAATTTTGTTAACACAGTTGAATGTAATTCATTGCATTTGAACTTATTTCTTACATATATTGTTATTAAATACAATGACTTGAAAGTAAATGTTCTAGGCAATTTTAGGTTTATAGTGTATTTACGCTTAGGGTAAAACCCCAATGAATTTATTGAGACACAAGACAAGGGACATCCACACTAATGCCCCAATTAACACTCATAACACGGCTGGAGAGCTGAAGCTGGTGAAAACAACAATATACCCCATCTAGCAGCGTGTTGGCTAACACCTTAACCTAACCTTATCTCTGACAAACAGTCTTTGTCTCTTTTTCAGAACACTCACAGTTTAAAAAACTGCATGTGTGCTTATATTAAGTCATAAGATTTTTATAATTAAAATAAATGGACCTGAAATATAACAGTGAGGAAAAGACAGGCTAGCCTTTTCCGTCCCTCCAGTGGCTGAGGTTAAGATTCTTTGGACTGAGCAGTGAATCTTTTTCCACGCAGTCAACTGAAAGTGTTCTGTATTTACTGCCCTCTGAAAAATGATCATTGACCGCTGTTCTCCTTAATGCTGCTGTAGAAAGTGATGTAGAAAGTTGCTACTCACCACCAGATGGGATAGCCTCCAAGCACACAAGAGCTGGACAACCACATCCACATGAGATATCCAACCAGGTACAAATCCATGAGGTATGTCTTGTGTGAATGGGAATGTCTTTTGATCAACACATAGAATTCCCAGAGAGGGCCAAAAATTACGTCCCAGCAGGCAAGTCTCAAGGAAAAGATGGATGGTCCAGAGTAATTAGAATTTGTGAACCAAATGGAAGGGAACCAAAAAATTCTCCTGGTTTGCTGCCTCTTTGAGCTGGTTAAGAAACAGTGCCTGTCTCCCAGTAGTTAGGAGAGTGTCTCTTTCATACACTTGCACACACGCTCCTACCCGTCCTCTGATTCCCTCCCTCTCACTAAGGTTCTTCCCTAAGGTACATATCTTTTTCTCTCCCCACTTTTTTCCCCTTAGGATCATC